>JAQZBX010000941.1:0-17152 GCA_029593785.1 Cabassous unicinctus | reverse complement strand
TTTCTGATGCATGATTCATATAAAAGTATATATTTTAATTACTAAACTTCTAAACATTAGGGTGTTTTTCAGTCATTCAACCATTATTGATTTTTCAATAGATTTCACTGTGGTCAGAAAATATAATCTAAATTATTTCAATCTTTTGAAATTCGGAATCTTGCATGAGAAACCACTTTTCAAATTATGCTATCATGGGATTTTATGCCTGAACCTGTGCTACTTCTGTGGGCTAACATACTATATGGAGAAATATATTTAAATTGGTTCTGTGTTGTTAGTGTCCCTGAACCTCCAAAAGAAGCAGATGTGAATCCTCTCTGGCTATAAATTATATCTAATGAAAAAGTTTCAAGGAGAAAGGGCAGCTTATAGACAATTGCACAAACTCCTTGAAGAAACTAGATACTTGGAGTCCGAAATATCAAGGAAACAATAAAGTACAGGAATACATACTTTAAGACGTCACACAGTATGATTTTCAGAAATGGTGTGCTAAATAACATGTTACTAAAGCAATGAAAAAACTGTAAAAGAAAAAAAATAAATAACAGAGTATAAAGAAATGACACCTTTTAAAAATTTTCACAACCACCCACAAATGAACAAGAATTAATAATTCTATTATAACACCCAATAAATTGGTCCATAATCCAAGCCAGGGTTACAAGTAAATAGAAATATAAAAGGAGATGTTAGAAGGCCTAGAGTTTATTTCACACACATTAGAATGGATAATTTTTTTTTTAATTAAAAAGGTCAGCAATACCAAGAGTTCCTGAGGATGTAGAACAATTGGAATTCTCATAATTTCTTATAAGTTCTACATACATTTACCATATGACCCAGAAATTTTCTTCCTATCTTTTTAGCCAAGGAAAATGAAACCATTTGTCCACCAAAAGACTTGAACAAGATAGTTATTTTAAACATTTTTTTAAAAAATAATAAACCCAAACTGAAAATCCCAAAATATCTCTCAACATGAAACTGAATAAGCAAATGTTGATATAATCCTATAATAAAATGCTACTCAGCTATAAAAAAGGAACACACTCTTGATACATATAATAACATGAATGAATCTCAAATATTCTATACAGGCTCCTCCAAAGTTTCCTACTTCCTTTAAATGAAATACTTAAACATGTGAAACTGACAGAAATTAAAGCAGTTCATGCCATGACTATATGGTTCACAAGGAAAGGATTTTGTGGATTGGTGGAATTATTCTAAAATTTGATAGGGATATAGGCTATAATAAGGTATGGATTTTTAAAAAACTGAGATCTTCTTATTTCATTCTGTGTAAATTATATCTTAATTAAAAATAAAGCATGCTCTCGAAGAACATTTCTGGAATCTACACAAACAAAAATCTACATTAAACTCTTTAGAATGGTTTGTTATATTAAGTTGGGAAAAAATGAAGAATAAAAAGAAATGAAAGGAAAGAAAGAAAGAAAAAGAAAGGAGAAGAAAGGAAGGAAGGGAGGGAGGAAAAAAAAAAAAAGAGAAGTAAAGGTCCAGGTTTAGGAAGAAAGATGATAATGTGTTAATAACAAGAATGATTAACCCAAAGCATCTGAGGTCCAAATAGAGAAATGATAAAGAAAAACATGTTTCATAAGGAAATAATGTCCCATGAAGATTTTCACAGTTCTGCACAGCCAGGACTTTCTGAACAAAAATTACTGGCAACCAGGTCAAAGAAAAATTGAATTGTTACCGTGCCTTGGAATCTAGAGATAGTGAAGTTTCAGGAGAGGTTTACAGATTAATCACTCTGTAGCCATTTATTTTTTTCCCAAAGGGTAATGGTATTAAAAATGTTGGAAAGCAAATTATGTAAGTAGTAAGAAATAAAAAAGCAGAACAAAAGTCAAAAGAGGATTAATTTTTTCTCCCTAAACAAAATGTGGCTGGGGTAATCAGCAGCATCCACATTACCTGGAAGCTTGTTAGAAATGCAGAATCTTGGGCCGTCTCCCAGATACTGAAACAAAGATTCAGTATATCCGTGTTGCCCATATGCACACTAAAGTCTCAGGAGCATAAAATTAGAGAACTAACTGGACTCAAGTGAAAATATTAAAGTGAAAAAAGAGACAGAACCAAAAATTAAAATGAAGGCAAATTGGGTCCCACTGATATTTAATTGAATATAAGAGATATTAGATAGCAAACTGGGAATATGCCCCTAACTAAAGCTCAGATCGAGACTCTTATTAAAAGATGCCCTCTGAAAGCTGCAGATAGAATTGATAAAAAAAAGACTAATATGGAATTCTTTTCTTGAACAGAAATAAAAATGCATACAGGTATTAGAGATTTGCACAAGCAAGACCTGATAAAATATAGTAGGAATTAGTAATTTTATGTAGCTCCAACTATTATAGGCAGAAAAGTGAGTTGATAGTTTCTATGTGGGAACAGGTGTATGATGTTTTATGGTAATTGTAATTAAGAAAATGTACTTGAGTGATGAAACACATGAATGGAGTGCCAGGCAGGATAATAATTAAGCGAGTTTAGAAATTATTTTAGGGACTGATAAGATGCCTGGAAGATACTGTCTCAATGGAAGTGAAAGTGGGTGATATGTGTCTTAAAAATAGTTTATTTTGAAGAGTCACATTAATCTTAGGCTTCATTCCAGTGCACTCTACAAAGCAAAATATGGAGTAATATATTAAGAAACTAAATGCATGGCAAAGAATAAAATGTATTGAGAAAATGTAGTTTCAGGACCAAGATTTTCAAAAATAAAATATTCTAAAATGAAAATGGAAACATAGACGTTATCATCATCATCATTGTTGTTATTAACCCCAGGATGCACATTTACCAGCATCTTTCTTGATGTGCGCTCGTATACTTTCCATGGAAGAACGCATCACATCGGTGCTCAAATAAGGTGCACTCTTTTCCCCAACTCCTCATCCCCATCTGAATTAGTTTCCCGCTTAAAACCTTGGAAATTTATTCTCTCACTATCCTAAAGGACCTTTCCTTGCATCTTTCAGCTTATGGTGTTTGTCCATATTCCTTGCTCCCTTAGCTTGTGGCCCATCACTCCAGTCTCTGCCTCCATCCAATTTTGTCCATGGTTGCATTCCCCAGTATGTTTGTTCATTCCTCAATATTGAGGATTTTGGGGTGGTGATGCACACTCTGCTTCAGATTTAGAAGGGGCTTAGATATTATGCAGCAGATGGAAGGAACTTTTCTACTTGCAGTTGTATATACTTTTTGTTTTGGGGGGGGTTGTGTTGCTCATCATCATCCTTGTGTTAGTTGTCCTGGGTGACTCCAATGAACTGGAGAGTAGGTGTTGGTAGCAAATCTGCTGAGATTCAGGGCTCAACTAGTATATGAACAACTAGAAGATTTAAGTCTCTGCGACAAATATTAAGTGGGTATAGTGCTAAATATAGGTTCAAATGAAAGAGCTACAAGAATTATGAGTAGGGAAATTATAAATGAGTCTAACTCTGTTACATGGGGTAAATAGGTAATCATATATTACAAGGTAAGGCCCACTGACCGGGTGCTGATTTCATGGGGTTGTGTGCCCTGCCTGTAGTGTCTGGATGTCTCTAGAGCACTCAGGAGCACCCCTGTTTGAGGCTTTGTTTACTGTGGCAGATAGTGAGGTTCGCCCGAGATATGCATAATCGTAACCTCTGGAATGACCTCCTGACTCACTTCAAAATCTCGTAGGTGTAAAACTTTTTTGTATTTAATGTTTCCCCATTTTGGCCAAGGACTTTTTCCAAATACATCACTAGTTGGCACTTGACATTTATCCCTTGGTGTCAGGGAAGCTCATCCCTGGGAATCATGTCACACTGGGGGAATGTAATGAGTTTATTTGCTGAGTTTGGTTTAGAGATAGGCCGTGTTTGCATAACAAGAAGGTTTATAGGAGGTAACTCTTAGGCCATAGATATTATTAGGCTTAGTTTCAATATTACAAGAATAAAGTTCATAAATAAAAGCATTAATATTGAGGGCTTGGCATATTTGTCTGTTTTCTTTTGTTAGACACTGCCTATGTACTCTGGAGATTCTTGCACTCTGTTTGATAACATAGCAGTACTTCCTAGGATGGGAATTTAACATTTTGTTGGTTATTATGTGGGACTCCACCCACTGATATAACACCATATGACAACATGAACACATTCATATTCTAGAAAAGGCATTCCTCAGGTACACCATTCCCCACACATACTCCCCACCGACACCCTGCACCAGGGACTCTCCCCTACCATAGTTGCCAAAAGAACACCTCCTCAATTGTATTCTCCACCACAACCCTCAACCTTCCCAGAGTTCAACTGTTCCTTCTTCCAGCCCTCTTTCTAGCTTCATGGATAGACCAAACTACACCCCCAGCCCCACTCACACTCACACTCCAGCATTGTCTACCCCACTGACATTGCTGCACCATCACCCCTGTCCACTGCTGAATCACCCAGATTGAGCATTAGGTCACCACTCTCTACTCCTATTCAATTTCCTGGTAATTCCAGACTCTACTTCTGTGATTCTGCTAAATATCCTTAATTCAAATCAGTGAGATCATGCAATATTTGCCCTTTAGTGACTGGCTTGTTTCACTGAACATAAGGTCTTCATTGTTAGTCAATATTGTTGCATGTGTCAATACTTTATTCATTCTTACAGTTGAGTAATATTCCATCATATGTATATACCACATTTGGTTTATCCATTCATCTGTTGAGGGCCACTTAAATAGCTTCCAACTTTTGGCAATTTTGAATAATGTTGTAATGAACATTGGTGTGCATATATCTGTTCATGTCCCTGCTTTCAATTCTTCTGGGTATATTCCTAGTACTGGGATTGTCACAGCATATGGCAATTCTATACTTAGCTTCCCGAGGAATTGCCAAACCATCCTCCACAGTGGCTGGACCATTGTACATTCCCACCAGCAGTTAATGAGTGTTCCAGTTCCTCCATATCCTCTCCAACACTTGTAGTTTTATGTTGTTTTTTTAATAGCAACGAGTCCAATAAGTGTATGATGATATTTCATTGTAATTTTGATTTGCATTTCCTTAATAACTAGTGATGTTGAGCATCTTTTCATATGCTTTTTAGCCATTTGTATTTCCTCTTTGGAAAAGCTCTATTCAAATAATAACCAACCCATTTTTAAAATGGGTTGCTTGACTTTTTCTTTTTGAGATTTTAGATTTTTTTATACATGCTAGATATTAGACCCTTATCAGTTACATGGTTCCCAAAAGTTTTCTTCCATTGAGTAGACTGCCTTTTCACTTCCTTGATAAAATCCTTTGAAGCACAAAAGTTTTTAATTTTCAGGAGGTCCCATTTATTTAGTTTTTCTTTCATTGCTTATTCTTTGGGTGTAAAGTTTATGAAATCATTTCCTATTGTAAGACCTCATAGAGTCTTCCCTACATTATCTTCTAGGAGCTTTTTTGTCTTGGTTCTTATATTTAGGCTTGGATCCATGTTACATTAATTTTTGTATAGTGCATGACATGGTGATCCTCTTCCATTCTTTTGGATATGGATACCCAATTCTCCAAGCACCATTTTTTGAAGAGATTATTCTGTCCCAGTTGAGTGGATTTGGTGGCTTTGTTGAATATCAGTTGGAGGTATATATGTGGGTCCAATATTTGAAATCTCAATTCAGTTCCATTGGTCAGTATGTTTATCCTTGTGCCAATACCATGCAGTTTTTTTTTTTATTGAACAAACATGCTATTTTATTTTATCTTATTATTTTATTTTATATTATAAAATATATAATGTATTTTTGAAGGAAGCTTTAGATTGCATAAATCTTACATTGAAAATATAGGGGGATTCCTATATGCCCCACCCTCTCCCCTTCCCACACTTTTCCCCATTATCAACATCTTTCATTAGTGAGGTACAGTTGTTACAACTGATGAACACATATTGAAGCACTGCTGCTAACCACGGTCTATACTTTACATTATAGTTTACACTTTGTACCACACAATTTTATAGGTTTTGACAAAATGTATAATGGCATGTTTCTATCATTGCAATGTCATGCACAACAATTTCAGTGTCCCAAAAATGTCCCATCTTATGCCTATTCTTCCCTCTTCCTCCTCTCAGATCCTCTGGTGGCCACTGCCTTTATTTCAGTGTTATAAGTTCTTCTATTCTATTCTTCTATTGCTAGAATGATAATAAGTCTACCTTAGTCCATAGTTGAACTCTCCCTTATGTTTGTTCATTCCTCAATCTTGAGGATTTGGAGATGGTGATGCCCACTCTACTTCTGTTTGAGAGGGGACTTAGATCCCGTGGGGCAGCTGGATGGAACTGTCTTGCCTGCAGTTGTAGATACTCTATGTTTTGGGGGATGAACGTTGCCCATCTTTGGTTTTGGTATTGGGTGGGCAGAATCTTTCATATTTTATAAGGGAACATTTTATTGGATTTAGGGTTCACCGAGTTATTCCAAAATGATGTCCTCTCAAGATTACATTGGCAAATACACTTTTTTATTTTCAAAATAATGTAAAATTCACTGTTTCTGTGGATTAGTACATTGAAATATCTTTTGTCAGACCACCATTCAACCCACTATAGGTCAAGCTCAGCCCCTTCAAAATTTTTGCCCATCATATGTGCAAAATACATTCATGCCATTCCAACAACCCCAAAAGTTTCAACCCACTATAGCATCAACTCTAAGTACAAAATATAATCTAGATATCATCAGCTCAAAAGTTCCAAGTATGATTGAAATCAGAGATGGGTGAAACTCTAAGTATGATCATTACTGGGGCAAAGTTCCCCTCTATTTGTGGACCTGTGAAACTGGAAAATAAGTTACCTGCTTCCAAAATATTAAAACAATGGTAGGAGAAGTATATGATAGGCATCTCCATTGAAAATGGAAAACATTGGAAAAATTAAGGGAGTAATTGGTCCCAAGCACACTTGAAATGAAGCAGAACAAATTCCATTATGTTTCAAGGTCTAGGAATAATCCTCTGTGGCTTGATGCTCCAACTTCTGGACCTCCAACTCTGCACTTATGGCCTCTGCATCTGTACCTGCAGTTCCACTGGTCACTGCCTCTGCATTCATAGCCTTACCTACTGGGCTAAAGTCTCTGCTTTCAATGTCTTTAATCCTTTTGCATGAGAAGTAGCACATATTTGCAGCCAAATAGCTTATCAGCCATGTTCTTGCTAAACTCCCAGCTGTCTTACATGTTCCTTCATTTTATCTTGTCTCTGATCCCTTCAGTTCAAACTGACACTGTTTCTTCTGATACAGCATTCTCAAAAACCTTATGGGTAGTCTATGTATGTCACACATCTAATCTCTTCAGTGAAACACTGTCCAGCTACATCTTTTGCCCTCTTTAGAGTACACTTTTCCAGTAGGGAATAGCCTAGCATCCTAGTTTCAACATCTTTTGCAATCTGGATAGGCCAGAACTTTCTAAATCATCAAGTGCTGGTTCCTTTTTGCTTAAAAGTTCTTTCCTCAATTTATCTCTTTCCTCTCACATTTTATTATAAGCAGCAGGAAGAAACCAGGCCATACCTTCAACACTGGGCTTGGAAACCTCAGCTAATGTCTAAGTTAATCACTTAAAAGTTCTACTTCCCACACAACTGTAATTCATCCCAGGTCTCTGCCACTGTATGAGAAGAGTCCTCTTTCTTCCAGTTGCCAGCAACATGTTCCTCATTTCCTTCTGAACCTCCACCAGCAGCACTTTTAACATCCATATTCCTATCAACAGTCTCTAAGAAAATATAGGCTTTTTCTCTCATGCTTCTCAAAATTCTTCCATCCTCTACCCATTATCCAATTCCAAAGACACTTCTACATTTTTTAGGTATATTTTATAGCAGGACCACACCTCGTAGCACCAAAATCTGTATTAGTTTCCAGTGGCTGCTATAACAAATTATTACAAACTTGGCAGCTTAAAACAACAGAAATCCTTCTCTCACAATTCTGGAGGCTAGAAGTCTGAAAGCAAGGTATTGATAGGGCCATTCTTCCTCTGGAGGCTCGAAGGGGAAATCCTTCCTTGCCCTTCTATGCACTACCATCCTCACCATTTTTCTGTTCTTTCAGACTGGCATGGCTTCTCTGATTCACTTGACAGTGTTGGTAGTGATTTTTAAAAATCTTAACTGTCAACTACACATCTTGGAAATTGCTCCAAGATTTCTTTGCAGACATTTGTCTGTCACTCTTAGTTTTCAATGTTGCGTGTTTGATATTTTCTTCACTAGCACATTAGTGGATAATTAGGAGAGGTTGCACTGGGAACTGTCAGCTAGGAGCTACCTTACCAGATATCTGATTCTAACTCTCTTAACTAGGAGAATGGATTATCTTTATTTATTATTTATGCTTTCTCCTGTATTTTCAATAGTTTTGTCTAATAATGCATTATTGCTAAATTCAGAAAATGTAATAATTAGCAATTAGATGATAGAAGAAGAGTTGAACTAACTCTTCAACCTTAGTTTCTCTGCCTTTTACAAGTTTAAATGGTAAAATTTAAATTTTTCTGGGTTTTCTCCTACAGCTGATTGTAAATATTGAATAGTGTACTTACCTCATTAAGCAATTTTACTGGAAACCATGAATTATATCTAAATATAAATGTATAAACAATGCAACAGTTCAATTCAATTATCATTAAGCATGTGTCTGCCTTCCAGTACAGCATTTGTAATTTCTTTGCTGACAAGTACAATGCTTAGCAAAGTAAAATGGAAGACATTTTTCTTTTCTTTTCTAATTTGGAAATACACATGACTGATATCCCTGAGTTTCGAATGCATTAATCTTTTTCTAATACTTTCCCTAGGTCATAAAGTTGATTAAGACATATCATATGATCTAAAGAAAGCAGTCATAAAGTCATGCAGAGTTGAATACTGCTCATCTTTAATGCTTTGATACCATTTTATATCTATATCTTTATTAATATTTAGACATAATATATTGAAAATGCAAATGCATATCCCAATATATCAAGTTTATGATCAGATTGTCTTTATCAAAATGTTTCTATGGTTGATGGCATTATATTTTCACTCTGTATTTTCAAATTGCCTAAGAATGGACTATTAAGTAAATAATATAGCTTTTCAAAATTATTTTGGCACATATTTAGACCATAATCTGAAATTGTTCTTTGAGACTTTGCTTATTATAGCACTCACAGCTGCCATGGGAACATTTCTGATAGCTATTATGCCACATAAAAATACAAAGAGAATTTGACTCAAACTACATTAAATATATTAAACTATCTGGTTTATTTTCATAGAAGGAAAGAGGAAAAATACTGTCAGTTTACAGTGTCTCACTACATCAGATGATACCAACAAACTCTGAATACAATGAGTATTAGGTGAAGAAAATCACATTTACACAAAATTTATGGTTTCAGAGATGCTAAAATCAGCTCCATGAACACAAGGAGAATCCTGGGAAAGTGCAGAGGGTGCTGTGAATTTGATCTTTATTGTCCCTTAACACATATCACCCATCTGACATTCCCAGTTCTGCAGCAGCATCACCACTGTGTGGGAAGCCAGGTCTCCCCAGTCATCACTGGGTCCCAAGGAGAAACTAAGGTATCTTGAGTTTCTAATATTATGCACTTCAGAAATGGAACTCTAGGGTCACGAAAAAGCCAATACATTTCTATCCGTCTCTAACTTGCTCCCCAAAGAGTCTTTGGTGTTCTGGAAAAGTCTGGCCTAATATTCATCAAATGCTATGGACCGTTTTAGTTTGTTATATGTAGTAAAGAATTCATTAAAGAATACTAATAGTGTCTCTGCTATTGCCAAGTTTTAAGTGATGGAATGGCTTTATGAAGGCATACTTTTTAATTCAAATTTCTTAGTCCCTATTCTGTCCCTCGCTAGTTATGTCACATTTCTGAAGTTCCATGTTTGGTGACTCCAAAATCACCAAATGGAGGTGCTTCCGGGAACTAGTGCAGCTTGGCATGGAACTGCATCAGCCTGGAACAAGGGGACCTGTTTCTAATTCAAACAAAGGCATATACTATATAACCTGTGTTCACAAAAGAAATCCAAAAGAATTTGTCAATATAAATGCATTATTCTAAATGTTTACGTCTATATTCTAAAAATATATTTACTGGATATTGAGATTTATAAGATTATTGCACTCAAAATTGTAAAATAATGTATAATGCAAAATATAATTTCATGTTTAAATACATTAAAATTTCAAAATGTGTTATGAAATGGAGTGTTAGATCAGGCCTGTGAGGATAAAAATGTGAATATTTTTATTGAATGATGCTTTTAGGAAGAATAAATGAAATAAATGAAGGAAATCAAAACATGAGCAATGTCAAGGACATTCATAAAGCCAAAAATATACTTACAGTGTTAATAATTACTTGGAATATGATCCCGTGTCACTCAACTTAGTAATATTGATGGTTTTTCATAAATAAATGGAAGATTGTATACCAGATATTTGTTTAGACATACAATGAGTACTAAGTTCTAAAAGAAATACCAAGGAACATTGTCCCTCTGCTCAAGAAGCTGTAGAAGATCTCTTAGGAAAGGTCTTGTCCTGTAGTTTCACTAGGATTTGTTTAAAATATCATCAGGTTTCCAGTTTTATTCAATTTGAGAGAAAGCATAATTATTACATTTAGAAGTCACAAACATTAAAAGTTACTGTTTTAGTCAGAATAGAAAAACTATTGGGAAAAAAAAAATCAAATTATTACCAGTATTTTACAAATTCTTTGCTAGTTTCTACCTCTCTGCAAAATAATAAAAAAATATTTTAAAGTGATTTTTATTTAATTTTTGAATAGGTTATACATTTACATGATTCAAAACAAAAATATGCATAAGAGTTCAGGGTAAATAGCTTTCCTCACATTTCTGTCCTTTATCCAACCAGTTCCTACCCTGACTATTCCCAGGGACAAAAGAAACACTGTTAGTTTCTTATCTCTGGTTCCTCATTCTTTAAGTACAAGTAGTTAAATATAACATAAATCATTATTCTCCCATTTTTGTATAAAATTTAGTATATTATGCATATATTGCACCACATTTGTTTTACTAACTATATATCTTAGAAATCTTTGCATATTAATAAACAGACAGATACCTCATTCTTTTCTTTTGTACAGCTGTACAGTATTCTATCAAAAGTTGTACCGTGAATGTTTATTCACTGTTGGTAGGAATGTAGAATGGTACAGCCACTGTGAAAGGCTGTTTAGCAGTTCCTGAGGAAGTTGAATATAGGCTTCCGTGGGACCCAGCAATACCATTACTAGGTATATACCCAAAAGAACTAGGAGCAGAGACACGAACAGACATCTGCACACTGATGTTCATAGCAGCATTATTCACGATTGTCAAAAGTTGGAAACAACCCAGGTGTCCATCAACTGATGAATGGATAAACAAATTGTGATGTATACACACGATGAAATATTATGCAGCGGTAAGAAGAAACGAGGTTATGAAGCATATGACAACATGGATGAACCTGAAGGACATTATGTTTAGTGTAACAAGCCAGACACAAAAGGACAAATTCTGTATGTTTGTGCTATTATGAACTAAATATATTGTGTAAACTCATGAAGTTAATAATTAGAATATAGGTCACTAGAAAACAGAATAAGGGTAGAGAATGGAAAGCTGAGGGTTAATCTTTGCAGAATTGTTAAATAGGTTGTTTGTAAATCTTTGGAAATGAATAGAAATGGTGAACTGCACATCATGGTGTTTGTAACTAGCAGAGCTATTGTATGAGTATGACAGTGGTTAAAAGGGAAAGTTTTGGGTCATGTATATTACTAGAAGAAAAGCTAAAAACTGTAACACAGGACTTTATAAGACAGTAAAACCTCATGTAAAACATGAATATGGGGATATTGCATATATAAGACTGCTTTTACAAAGTATAAATACAAATATACTACAGAGAAGGAAAAAGAGTAGCAGCTATGTACGGCAAGCGAGGCATAGAGAGATTGAGAGGTGATGAGTTTTGTTTGTTTGTTGTTTATTATTACTATTGGAATAATAATGAAAGTGCTCTGGGAATGACTGGGGTGATGAATGCACAAATATGTGATTGTACTCTTTGGATGGATTTATGCTTTATTAATATGTAACAATAAAATTGATTTGTTAAAAAATAGTATATGTGAGGGGGTTATGGTAAAACTTAAAGAGAAATGTATGTACAGTGTTTGCACACAAGAGCTCAATAAACATTGGCTATTATTGTAAAAAAAAAAAAAAGTTGTACCATTATTTAAGTAGTCCAAAATGAATATTTGGGAAGCTTCAAAAATTTGCTTTTATTTACAATTCTGTCATGTTTTTCTTCAGAAAGGAATGTTTATTTGTAGGATAAATAGCTGAGTCTAAGTATATATGTATCATTATTTTTATAGACAATACAAACTGTTCTGTGCAAGGGTTGTATCACTTTATATTTCCACCAGTGAGAGACTTCCTGATTCTTGTCAACCTGATTGAGAAGAGAAGTTTTTATTAATTGTATACACATTATTTGTCCATTTTCCATTGTGTTATTGGTCTTTTCCTTACCATTCTCTGGAAGTTCTTTGTATATTAAACCTTTATTAATCATTTGTCTATGATATGACTTAAAAGCATTCCTTCTCAGTTTATCATTTTTCTTTTTATTTGTACTTAATTTTTGTAATGTAGCAAGTGTTGATGCTTATATAATTGAATTTATTAATCTTGTCTTCAAAGACTTGAGGATTTTGAGTCATGGTTAGGAATATCTTACCTATTCAAAATTTATAAAGAAATTCTTCCATTTATTTAGTAAGGTTTGTATGAAATAAAAATCCAAGAGTACATGTTGACATATTTAAAATTTATCTTTTTTGTCTACTTTTTTGAGATGCTGTCTTTAACACTTAACAATATTCATTTGTACTTTTGTCTATTTCTGGATCTTCTGTTCTATCTGTTTGGCCTGTTTTCCTTTTCATGTGCTAATAACACACTGATTAATTATTGAGGCTTCATAACATGCTAAATTCTTAGAAATTATAGGCTCCACTCATTTCTCTTCTTTTTCTGAGTTCTCTTTGATAAGCTTTATTTTTGATATTTCATAAATCCTAGTAGATAAAATTATCTACTTAAAAATTAATATTTTATTGATATTTCTTTAATTTTATAATATAATTTATAAATAATTGACATCTCTATGATATGAGTCTTCTTATAAATGTGGTATAAGGTGGGTCTTTCCATTTATTCCAAGCTTCTTTGAGAACATAGTGTTCCGAAAAATAGTAATTGTTGTCAATTTAGTTTTCCAGTTTTAGTCTTTGGGAAAGCATCAGAGAACACAAATACTTCATAATAATAATAAAACAATTAAATCATAATCAACATCAATTTGTGAATTTTAAAATATTGAAGTATTATATATTATGTATTCTCATATTTCTAACATTCTGGTTTGATTTTGGATCTACGTATAAGGTCCATAAGTAAATGTATGAGGTTGTGTGTATGTGTGGGTCTGTGTGTATTTGTTTTTGAGTGTAAATCCTTTCATTCCCAAATTGAGTACACCTGGATCCCTGATTTGTTTTAATCCTATCACACAGAAAACAAATACTAACTTTGAGAGTAGACTTAGTACTTCTTTTGGATTGTATAAATATGTATTAAACATACATTGTATACTTTTCAAGATAATCTTGATGTTAAGATACTCTACCTTATAGAACAGGTTTTCAGGCATTTATGTACATATTTCATACAAAAACATGATTTTTATCTTAAACTCCATAGGACAACTAAAACTAGTTCATATACTGTGAAGTGGGCAAAGAAAGTGAAGTTTGATATCCATAACTGATGAGGGTCTTTTCGTACCTTAAGGGACTATATCAATGTGCTCAAGTTACAAGTTCAACATTTACCAGCACAACAAACTCTTTACTTTCTTCTATTGGTATTTAGAGTGTTTGCTCTATAAATTCAACCTTCTGTAAGGTTGGGGGTGAGTGAGGATATTTCCTATGATACATTGTCATTACTTTGCCTCAAGAAATTGTAAAATAAAAGTTAGAATTTGCTCTGGCTTAGGTTATTTTTTTGAAGAAAATAAACTAGTGATAATTTTATACTGATGACCTAGGTTTGGCTACAAAAAATTAATTAGATATTTAGAACAAAATTCTAGGAGATTGCAAAATAACATACAATATGATTGGCAATTAGCTTCAATCCTCTAATCAGTCAACATTCTCAAGAGAAGTTAAGCCGTCTAAAGTTCCTAACTTATTAGCTAGAGAGGTTCTGTTAGGAATGAATAAGTAGTAATCATATGGAACTTTCTCAATTCAGTGTAACATGAGTTGTGTGCATTATAACATTTCATATTCTCATTTTTTATTTGTGATAATAAAGAATAACTAAAAATATTGTTTATTAATTAATTAATTGACATCTTAATAGTGTAACCATAAATTTACATGATTGAATTTTTGAATGCCACTTATTCTGTTTTCATGGGTTTACTGGGTTAATTAAATCTTGTCTCTCCCTTCACAAATAGCCAAGCAAAATACCACTTTATTCATGGTCTTGGAAGCCAAAATAGAGACCTGCTATGTAAGCTTCAGCTTCTAATGGTATAATAATGGTAGCAATCATTTCCAGAGAAGCATGGAGTAGAAGGAAGTGGATACTGTAAAATCTGTAAAACAATTGAAGGTTGATTGTTGGGGGGAGTTTGTGTTGCGAAGCATTTATACAGGAACAGCACAGCCAATAAAGATTCAGAAGAAGCAGTTATCACATCATCTATCACTAATCACACTTATCCTGAGTGGAAAGTTCAGGTCATACTTCCCTGGGACCATAGATGGGAAAATGTGGAGGGATGGATATCAAACTTCACTTTCTTTGCCCACTTCACCTCCACGATGTACAATATGTACTACACATCTCTGTGACCCTCTTCCATAATTTTATCATTTTGATTTTGTCACCTAAAATGTCTTCCTTCTTCCCTATTTTAAAGTCACTGGTGCTGGTGCTTAACTTTAATTGGACTAAATGAAGAGGTTAGGCATTTTATTCTATTTTTTCCTAATTCTAGATCTTATTTTTGATGAATTTTTACAGTCAGATTTTTCTTCTTCTTCTACTGGAATCAAAGCTACAGAAGCAGAAGGTTTAATTGCTTTCTACTTTCCCCATCATAGTTATTGAATCCAAAATTTAATCCTGCTCAGATCCTTCCAACACCTCTGCCTTTTTCTCTTTCCAAAATAAAACTTTAATAAATTTCATTGTTTTATCATTTTTCTAGCCTACAACTTAAATCAAGAAGAGAGTAGAGGCCATGAGGCAATCATTAATTTGAAATCTAAAGAAATATAAAGGGTAGTGTAACCTGAGCACTCACTTACCTGGTAAAGAATCTGAATTCCATGCATACTGGTAAGACACGACAACAGAAAGCCAAAAGATAAAATGGATGGAGTGAAAAATGCCTTTACATTAATAACATTGAATGCTAAAGGCTTGAACTCCCCAATCAAAAGACATAGACTGACTATGTATGAAAAATATGAGCCATTTATATGCCGTCTCCAAGAGACTTGCCTTATACACAAGGACACAACTAGGTTGAACATGAAAGGTTGGGAAAAGGTATTTTACACAAATAGTAACCAAACAAGATATGTAGTAGTGATACAAATATTGGACAGAATAGATTTTAAATGCAAATCTGTTATAAGGGATGAAGAAAGTCATTATATATTAATTGGTGGGACAATACACCAAGAAGAAATAGCTATAATAAATATTTATGCACCTAACCTGGGTGCCTCAAGATACATGAGGCACATACTGGCAAAACTGAAGGAAGAAATAGACATCTCTACACTAATAGTTGGAAACGTCACTACACCACTGTCAGTATTAGGTAGAACACATGGACAGAGGATAAAGAAAGAAACAGAGAGCCTGAATAATATGATAAATGAACTAGACCTAAAATATATTTATAGAGCAGTACACCCCAAAACAGCAGGATATACATTTTCTACAACTGCTCACAGATCCTTCTTCAGGAAAGAACATACATTGGGTCACAATTCAGATGTCAATAAATTTAAAAACACTGAATTCATACAAAACACTTTATCTGATCATAATGAAATGAAGTTAGAAATCAATAATGGAAGAAAAAAGGGAAAATTCATAAATATATGGAGATTAACAACACACTTTTAAATAATAGTGGCTCAAAGAAGAAATTACAAGATAATTCAATAAATATCTTGAAACAAATGAAAATGAGAACATAGCGTATTAAGCCTATGTGACACTGCAAACAAAGTGACGAGAGGGAAATTTATAATCCTCAATTTGTACATTAAAAAAGAAGAAAGAGCTAAAATTGAAAATCTATCTGTACACCTGGAGGAACTAGAAAAAGAACAGCAAACTAGTCCCAAACCAAGCCAAAATAAAGAAATAGTAAAGATCAGAGCACAAATAAATGAAATGGAGAACAAAAGAACAACAGGGAGAACCAACAAAACCAAAAGTTGGTTCTTTGAGAAGATCAATAAAGCCGACAACACCTTAGCTAGACTGACAAAGAAAAAATGAGACGATTCAAATAAATAAAATCAGAAATGAGAGGGGGCACATTACCACTGACCATGCAGAAGTAAGAGAGTTCATAGTTGATACTATGAACAACTGTATGCAAAAAAAAAAAAACTAGACAAAGTAGGCAAGATGGTCAAATTCCTAGAAACACACAAACAACCTACCCTGACCCTAGAAGAAACAGAAGAACTCAATAAATCAATTATAAGTGAAGAGATTGAAACAGTCATCAAAAAAATCCCAAAGGTAGCAGATGTGGCTTAAGCAGTTGAGCGCCTGTTTCCCACATGGGAGATTCCAGGATCAGCCCTGGTGCCTCCTGGAAACAAGAACAAATGACAATCAAAGGTGAGGGAACCTACTCGGGGGATCCAATGTGGCTCCATAGTTGAGCGCTGGTTTTCCGCATG
>JAQZBX010000940.1:52693-92768 GCA_029593785.1 Cabassous unicinctus | reverse complement strand
TAGGGGATTCCCATATACCCAATGCCTTCCCCCTTTCCCCCTCTCCTCTATTAATATTTTACATGTGAATGGTACATTTGTTACAATTGATAAACAAATATTGAAACATTGCTACTAACCATTTCAATGATTAACATTATAGTTTACATTTTGGACCATACACTTTTATAGGTTTTGATGAAATTTAAAATGACCTGTATCTGTTATTGCAAAATCAGGCAGAACAACTCCAATGCCCCAAAAGGGCTCTACATTCCATCTATTCTATTCTTCCTTCCTCCTCCCCTCGGAACCTATGGTAATCACTAAGTTTCCATTTTTAAAGAATAAGATTCATACTTACATGCAATAATATTGAGGGCTTGACATATTGATATGTTTTCTTTTATTTGGCACTGCCTGTGTTCTAGAGGTATTCTTGTTCCTCTAATTGAGAACATAGCAGGACTACCCTTTCCTGATAAAAACACTTCAAAAGATAGGAATAGAGAGAAACTTCCTCAGCATGATAAAAGGTATATATGAAAAACCTACAGCTAACATCATATTCCATGATGAAATACTAAAAGATTTCCTTCTAAGATCTGGAAAAAGACAAGGATGCCCACTGTCACTGCTCTTATTTAACATTGTGTTAGAAGTACTTGCTCAAGCACATAGGCAAGAAAAAGAGAGAAAAGGTATCCAAATTGGAAAGGAAGAAGTAAAAATTTCACTATTTGCAGATGACATGATCCTATATGTAGAAAGCCCTGGCGGAAATCTACAACAAAACTTCTAGACCTGATAAATGAGTTCATTAAAGTGGCAGGATATAAAATCAATGTTCAAAAGTCAATAGCATTTCTGTAGACCAATAATGAGCAGCCTGAAGAGGAAATCAAGAAAAAAATTCCGTTTACAATAGCAAGTAAAAGAATCAAATACCTAGGAATAAACTTCACAAATATGTAAAGGACTTGTGTGCAGAAAACTACACAACATTGTTAAAGGAAATCAAAGAAGACCTAAATAATTGGAAGAATATTCCCTTTTCATTGATAGGAAGATTAAACATCATTAAGATGACTATCCTACCCAAACTTATTAACAGATTTAACACAATCCCAATAAAAATTACAACAGCATTTTTTAAAGAATTGCAAAAGCTAACTATGAAATTTATATGGAAGGGCAAGGATCCCCGAATAGCCAAATACATATTGAACAAGAAAAATGAAATTGGAGGAATCATACTACCTGACTTTAAAACATACTACAAAGCTACAGTGGTAAAAACTGCCTGGCATTGGCATAAGGATAGACATACTGACCAATGGAACAGAACTAAGAATTCTGATATAGACCCTTGTATATACAGTCAACTGATATTCAACAAGGCCACTAAGCCCACTCAACTGGGAGAGAATGACCTCTTAAACTCGGTAGAGGATCATCATCTCATACCCTATACAAAAATTAACTGAAAATTAACCAAAGATCTAAACATAAGAGCCAAGAACATAAAGCTCCTGGACGATAATGTACGGAAGCATCTATAAGTTCTTGTAGTAGGAAATGGTTTCATAAACTTTACACTCAAAGCAAGAGCAATGAAAGAAAAAATAGGTAAATGAGACCTCTTCAAAATTAAAAACATTTATGCTTCAAAGGAGTTTGTGAAGAAAATGAAAAAGCATTCTACTCAATAGGAGAAAATAGGAGAAACCATCTATCCAATAGTAGCCTAATACACAGCATATATAAAGAAATCTTACATCTTGAAAATAAAAAGACAAGCAACCCACTTAAAAAATGGGCAAGTGATTGAAGAGACACTTCTTCAAAGAAGAAATATAAATGGCAAAAAAGCACATGTAAAGATGCTCAATATCACTAGCTGCTAGTTAGGGAAATGCAAATCAAAACTACAATGAGATATCATCTTACACCCATTAGACTGGTGGCAATTAAAATAACAGAGGACTACAAGTGTTGAAGAAGATGTGGAGGAAAGAGAACCCTCATCCACTGCTGGTGGGAATGTAAAATGGTACTGCCATTGTGGAAGACGGTTTGTTGGTTCATCAGGAAGCTAAATATAGAACTGCCATATGATCCAGCAATCCCACTGTTGAGTATATACCAAGAAGTATTGAAAGCAGGGACATAAACAGATATATGTACATCAATGTTCCTAGCGGCATTATTCACTATTGCCAAAAGTTGGAAGCAACCCAAATGTACATCAACAGATGAATGGATAAGCAAACTGTGTATATACATACAATGGAATATTTTCATAGATCTTTGATTTACCAAATATTAGCTTAAGCCAGAAGGTTTACCTAAAAGTTCAGGCTCTCTTCCTGAGCAAAGGGAACTCAAGTGGTTTTTAAAAGAATGTAAATGATTTATTCTCATTGCCTGAAACGAATCTGACAGCTATTTGCCTATTATGCACTCAGAAAATAGAAGCATGAGTATGTATGGTGGTAGCTATAAGGGTCAAGTCTCCTGTTCAAAACAGCAAGATTGGAATTGGCATAAGCTGCTCTGGCCACCTGGATTGACGTTTGGGAACAAGGTTGGAAATGCTGTGTCTTTAGTTTGACTTCCGGCAAAAGTTCTAGATCCCAATCACCACCAATTACAAATTTCCACATTAGGCTGCAAACTGATCACTCTTAGTTAAAAAGGGTAGGAAATATGTTAAATCATATTGACTTCTAAAGCTGGCTCCCATAAAATATCAGATAACAAGTGGCATTGACTCTTTTAATTTCAAAGTTTGAAGTCATTAAGGGAAATAAAAACCAAGAGTCAGATATGACACTTGGTAGCTAAGAAATCATATGAGGTATAGACTTCACCTGCAACATTACCTAGGAAATAACATGGTTTGGACTTAACCACCAATGGTCACTGCGCTTGGAGATCTTCCTCTTTAATGCACATTGGGACAGATACACCTGGTTCCTGGACCCTCTAAGCCAACGTTAGGTGGTAAATGAGTTTGTGTCTCTTTGGTTGCCATCTTATTTCTTAAATTTGATAAAGACTATTGGTTCGAAAATATAAAATAGAAGATACAATGTTGTTTTTGTTTTTTTTTTATTTAGGGGTAAATGGATTATTTAGGGGTATGGATAGTTCTTAGTTATTGATTCTTAGTTATTGGTGCTTAATTATTGTTTCTTAGTTATTAACTTACTTTGGATTTGATCATATATGGTGAATCAGTATTCTATTATAAGGTTGTTCTAGGTCAGAGGAAAGAACCTATTCTTTGTTTCCCCATCAATATAAAGAAACTAGTGATTAAATAAACCCAAGAAATAACTGTTCTTATGGTGAATGAGTTTATCTTTGGTCTTTTAAAATAGAAATATGCAAATTGCCTTGTTAATTAACTGGGTACTTTCAATGATAAGGATTATTTTAATAATTAATCCTCCTCCTTACTTATGATTTTCATTTCTTAAATTTCAAATTTTATGAGTTTACAAAAGAGCTATTAATGGCCACAGGTATCCTTTAAAATTTTACTGCACGTAGGCAGTCAATGTATACCCCCATTGCCTCTTTAGAGCCTTATTGTCATGGCTCTCTAATAGTCTACTCACATCTTCTCCCTCTCATGGTCTCATGCTTAAGGGAAGTATCTGGGAGAATTTTCCCTTTGCTACCAGCTGTTATTTTAACTGAGGTTTTCTGAATTCACAGATTTTGTTGTTACCTTTGTTAGTAAATCTGGCGTTGAAAAAGTCAGGCGTGGGTGGAATGTATTTTGGGTTTGTGACACTTAAGCCTTCTCAGCAAATATACTGAATACAAGATTTTTTATTATATGTAGGACCCAGAATGACACTGCACAACTCTTTTCTCTTCTGCCATTACAGTTCCATGGACTTACAGAGACAAGGAAAATTTATATACTACATAAACCAAAATGAATATCCTGGATTTTTTAAAATGACAAAATTAGAAGAATAACCATTATGTCAATTAGAACAGTAATTGAGTCATGGTTATTATTTCGTCACTGTTTAAGAAAGGATGTGTGTATAAGCTGAATTCACTCTTGCAAGTATCAAGACTTGCAAGATCCTTGTTTATATCATTAAGATTATCTCAGGCCATGAAAGCCAGGACAACAATGGCATTTGCTTTACTATCATTAACAATTGACTTCTCGGCGTTCATTTTGTCAACTGAGAAGGAAAAAAGAAAAAAAAAATCCTTATAATTAGATCCTCAGAGATTGGGAAGCATTGGAAACTCCTATCTTTAAATCACAGATACCAGAATTGACTTTCTTCTCTGGCTCTATAAAACATGTTCACATGTTATTTAGACATCCCATGGTGAAAACTGTGCAGCAGGGAAATTACATCATGCCAAATTACATAAATATACTCCAAAGACTGACCAACCAAACTGTTGGAAGCAGAATTTCCGTTTACTTCATAAATGCAAAAACAAATATTTTCATCCCTTACCTAAAACATTTAAGGGGGACAAATTGGAATTCTGTTAATCTGTCATATCAGGAGGAAGTATTTCTGTCTTATATGCAAATTCATTTTTAATTTTATATTCAAAATTTAGGGTGCTAAACTATTTTGTTTTTCTGAGTTGTGATATTCTAAATATTAATTTTGAACTAAATAAAAACAGATTTTAGAGAACATTTGAGTGTAATGTCCATGAAAACAAGATAAGACAAGAGTGGAAGTAAAGGAATCATCTCGATAAACCATATCTCCGTTGTCCAGTGACCTTTGGAGTTTCAAGAACAGCAAAGTTGAGCTGCTGCTTAAAAATAAAAAAACTATGAGATTGTGGGAAGACAGTTTAGATTAGGCAGACATGGCTCAGCTTTCTCACAAAAACAATGAAGAAAGAGCCAAAACCGGCTTGAGGGAACTGCTTTGGGGGTCAGCAGACCAGAACACTGCTTCACAACTTCCAGGGGAGTGAGGGACAGAGAAATGAAGAAGCTGAAACAACAAACTGAGTTACTAAACTTCCAGTCCACCAGGAAGGTCTCGCATCCCTCATCCTCAAGATATTCTGCAGTGGTAAAACCCCTGGCTCATTGCAGCTGACCGAGAGGGAAACAGCTGGATGTTTCAAGGGAAAAGGGAGGGGAGTTGGGGGCTTTCCTTCAGTGAATCCAGCCAGCTGAGCCCGCTTTGAATCTTGGCTCTGGCCAGACAAAAACAAAGAAAAACCAAGACAGATACACCTTTGTGGAAAGGTTTGCCAACTAGCACCATCTGCTGGCTGGTCTAGAAACTACATGGAGAAAAACTTCTCTTAGACGTCTTTTTACCCCATCCCTGGGAGAAAGTCTACATCCCATTAGTGAGCCCCTGGCATGCTTTTGATAACTTAAGCTGGGGATTTTTAAAGACTTAGGATAAGTTGAATCACATATCAAAGAAGTGCTGTGAAAAAACAATAACAATAGGCAAGAGAGAGAAATTGACCATCAGAGTAAATTCACCAACATGTCAGATGCTTAGACATCAGCGAAAAATTACAAGCCATATTAGGAAACAGGATGAGATGGCCCAGCCAAAGTAACAAACCAAATATCCTGAAAAATTTCAGGATTTAAGACAGACAATTAATCAATGATAATCACACAACTCTCTTAAATGAATTTGAAGAATTGAAAGAAAATATGACTAAAGAAATAAAAGATATTAAGAAGACACTGGGTGAGCATAAAGAACAATTTGAAAGTCTGCAAAAAACAGTAACAGACCTTGTGGAAATGAAAGACGTGATTGATGAGATTAAAAGTACATTAGAGGCACATAAGAGCAGATTTCAATTGCTTGTAGACAAAATTAGTGATTTCAAAGACAGGACATCTGAACTGGAAAAGACAGGAGAACAGAAAGAAAAGAGAATGGAAAAAATGGAAAGGGGTGTCAGGGAATTGAATGACAGCAGGAAACACAAAAATATACACATTATCAGTGTCCCAGAAGTAGAAGAGAATGGAAAAGGAGCTGAAATAATATTTGAGAACATAATATCAATATCCGAGAAGGACAATGCACCCCAAACAGAATAAATATGAAGAGACCTACACCAAGACACTTACTATTCAGAATGACAAATATCAGAGATAAAGGAAATATTTTGAAAGCAGCAAGAGAAAAGTAAAGCATCATATACAAAGGAAACTAGATTAGAATTAAGTGCCAACCTGGTGTCAGAAACTATGGAGGAAAGAAGAAAATGGTGTGATGTATTTAAGATATTGAAAGAGAAAAACTGCCAGCCAAGAATTCTCTATCTGGCAATGCTGTCAAAGTCTTCAACAGACAACAAAATCTGATAGAATATGTTACCAGAAGACCAGAATTACAAAAGATACTAAAAGGAGTGCTGCAGCCTGAAAGGAAAATACAAAGGTGAGACACTTGGAGAATAATATAGAAATGAAGATTATTAGAAAGGGTAAAAAAGATAGACTATAGTACGATATGAAAAGAGAAAACCAAGGGTCAAAATGGATGAATTAATTAATGCCTTTACAGTTATAACATTGAATGTAATGGCTTGAACTCCCCAACCAAAAGACACAGACTGATAGAATGGATTAAAAAATATGACCCATCTACATGTTGTCTACAAGTGACTCACCTCAGACATAAGGACACAACCAGGTTAAAAGTGAAAGGTTAGAAAAAGATATTCTGCACAAATAGTGACCAAAAAAGAGCTGGAGTAGTGATATTAATATCAGAAAAAAAATGGATTTTAAATGCAGAGCTGTTATAAGGGATGAAGAAGTTCATAATATTTTAATAAAAGGGGCAATTTAACAAGAAAAAATAACTATTTTAAATATTTATACACCTAACTTGAACACCCCAAGATACGTAAGGTACACACAGGCAAACCTGAAGGAAGAAATAGATGTCTCTACAGTAATGATTGGAGACTTCAATACACCACTCTCAGTATTGGATAGAACATCTGGACAGTGGCTAAGTAAAGAAACAGAGAGCTTGAATAATATAATAAATGAGCTACACATAACAGACATCTATAGAGCATTGCATCCCAAAACAACAGGATATACATTTTTTTCAAGGGCTCATGGATCCTTCTCCAAGATAGACCATATTTTGGGTTACACGACAAGCCTCAATAAATTTAAAAACATTGAAATTATACAAAACACTTTCTCTGATCATCATAGGGTGAGGCTGGAAAGCAATAATGGACAGAAAAAGGGGAAATTCATAAATATATGGAGATTAAACAACACACTCTTAAAAAATCAGTAAGTCAAAGAAGAAATTGCAAGAGAATTCATAAAATATCTTGAGATGAATGAAAATGAGAACACAGCATATCAAAACTATGGGACTCCATAAAGGAAGTGCCGAGAAGGAAATTTTTAGCCCTCAATGCTTACATTAAAAAAGAAGAATGAGATAAAATTGGTGATTTAACTGCAATGCTGGAAGAACTAGAAAAAGGACAGCAAACTAATCCCAAACCAAGCCCAAGGAAAGAAATAATAAAGATCAAAGAATAAACAAATGAAATCGAGAACAAAAATAAAGAAAGAAAGAAAATAAAGAAAATAAAAAAACCAAAAGTTGGTTCTTTGAGAAAAACAACAAAATCGACAAACCATTAGCTAGACTGACAAAGAAGAAAAGAGAGAAGACACAAATAAATAAAATCAGAAATGAGAGGGGGCACATTACCACTGCCCCCATAGAAATAAGAGACATCATAAAAGGATACTATGAACAAGAGTATGCCAAAAAGCTAGAAAATGTAGATGAGATGGACAAATTCCTGAAAACACATGAAACATCTACATTGACTTCAGAAGAAATAGAAGATCTCAACAAACCAATCACAAGTGAAGAGATTGAACCAGTATCAAAAACCTCACAAAGATGAAAAGTCTAGGACCAGATGGCTTCACAGGTGAATTCTACCAATCATTCATAGATGGACTAATACAGATCTTGCTCAAGCTCTTCCAAAAAATTTGACAGGAAAGAATGCTACCAAACTCATTCTATGAAGCCAACATCATCCTAATAACAAAACCAGATAAAGATGCTATGGAAAAAGAAAGTTACAGACTAATATCTCTAATAAATATAGATGCAAAAATCCTCAGCAAAATACTGGTAAACAGAATCCAAAAACCCATGATCAAGTGGGTTTATCCCCAGTATGCAAGGGTGGTTCAACACAAGAAAATCAATTAGTGAAGTAATAAAACACATTGATAAACTGAAGGAGAAAAATCACATGATCTTCTCGATTGATGTAGAAAAGGCATTTAACTTTCTTGATAAAAACACTCCAAAAGATAGGAATAGAAGGAAGCTTTCTTAATATGGTAAAGTGCATATATGATCAACCTACAGCTAGCATTGTACTCAATGGTAAAAGACTGAAAGCTTTCCCCCTGAGATCAGGGACAAGACGAGGATGCCCACTTTCACCACTTTTGTTCAATACAGTGCTATAGGTTCTAGCTAGAGCAATCAGGCAAGAAAAAGAAATGAAAGGCACCCAAATAGGAAAGGAAGAAGTAAAACTTCCACCGTTTGCTTTTGACATGATCCTATATCTAGAAAACCCTGAAAAATCCACAACAAAGCTACTAAAATTAACGAATGAGTTCAGCAAAGTGGTGGGATACAAGGTTAATATGCAAAAACCAATGGCGTTTCTTTACACTACTGATATACAATCTGAGGAGGAAATCAGAAAAAAAATTCCATTTTAAATAGCATCTAAAACAATCAAATATTTAGGCATAAACTTAACCAAGGACATAAAAGACCTGCATTCAGAAATACAAAACATTGCTAAAAGAAACAAAAGAAGACTTAAATAAATGGAAGGACATTCCGTGTTCAGGGATTAGAAGACTAAATATCATTAAGATGTCAATTCTACCCAAACTGATTTATAGATTCAACACAATCCCAATAAAAATCCTAACAGTCTTTTTTTGCAGAAATTGAAATGCCAAATAATCACATTTATTTGGAAAGGTAAGGGGTCCTCAAGAGCCAAAAATGTGTTTTAAAAAAGAACAAAGTTGGAGGACTCTCACTTCCTGACTTTAAAGCAAATTACTTAACTACAGTGGTAAAAAAAATAGCATGGAACTGGCATAAGGACAGAGAGATTGACCAATGGAACTAAATCAAGAACTCAGAAATTGACCCTCACATCTACAGTCAAGTGATTTTTGACAAGGCTGTTGAGCCCACCCAGATGGGCCAGAACTCTCTAAATAACAAATGGTGCTGGGAGAACTGGATAACCATATCCAAAAGAAAGAAAGAAGACTCCTACATCACACCTTATGCAAAGATTAACTCAAAATGGATCAAAGACTTAAATATAAAAAGAAGATTCATAAAACTCCTAGAAGAAAATGGAGGAAAATATATTCAAGATCTTGTGGTAGGTGGTAGTTTCTTAAACCTTAATGCCTAAAACATGAAAAACAAAAGAAAAAAATAGATAAATGCGATCTCTTCAATATTCAACACTTTTGCACTTCAAAAACCTTTGTCAAAAGGGTGAAAAGTAGCTGACTCAATGGGAGAAAATATTTGGCAATCATATATCTGATAAAGGTTTAATGTCCATGATATATAAGGAGATCATACAACTCAACAATAAAAAGACAAAGTATCCAATTAAAAAATGGGTAAAAGACTTGAAAAGACAACTGTCCAAGGAAGAAATACAAATAGTGAAGAAACATGAAGAAATGTTCAAAGTCATTAGCAATTAGGGAAGTGCAAATCAAAACTACAATGAGATATCATTTCACACCTGTTAGACTGGCTGCTATTAAAAAGTTGGAAAACTGTAAATGTTGAAGAGGATATGCAGAGATAAGAATGATATTCACTGTTGGTGGCCATACATAATGGTACAGCCACTGTGGAAGACAGTTTGGCACTTCCTAAGGAAACTGAATATAGACTTGCCATCGGACCCAGCAATACCATTGCTAGGTATATACCCAGAAGAACTGAGAGCAGTGACATGAATATCCATCTGCACACCTATGTTCATAGCAGCATTATTCATGATAGCCAAAAGTTGGAAACAACCCAGGTATCCATCAACTGATAAATGGATAAACAAATTGTGCAGTATACACACGATGGAATATTCTGCAGTGGTGAGAAGAAATGAATTTGTGAAACATATGAAAACATGAATGAACATGGAGGACATTATGTTGAGTGAAGCAAGCCAGACACAAAAGAACAAATACTGTATGAATGCCCTAATATGAACGAAATATATTATGTCAACTATAAATATATTACGTGACATATGAATATGGGTAGAATTGCATATATAAGACTGTTTTTCTTTGAAGCTGAACAAATGTAAGTTAATACTACAAAATACTATTATCAGACAAAAAACCATTATACTAAGTGAAGGAGATTAGACACAGAGTACTACATATTGTATGATTCCATTTATATGAAATGTAAATATAAATCAATTTATAAAGATGATATGAGATTAATGGCTATGTAGGTCCAAGGAAGGAATGCTAAGGGGTTTGGAGTCTTTCATTTTGGAGTAATGAGAATGTTCTAGAATTTTTGAGATGATGAATGTACAACATTTTGATTATACTAAAAGCCATTGATTATACACTTTGGATAAAATAGGCAAAGACAGCAGCTATGTACAGTGGGGGAAGCATGGAGAGATTGAGAGGTGAGGAATTTTCTTGTTTGTTTGTGTTTGTTTTTTGTTTATTATTATTGAAATAATGAAAATGATTGAATAATAATTGTAGTGATAAGCACACAACTATGTAATTATATCAAATACCATTGATTGTACACTTTGGATGAATTTTATGCTTTATTAATATATATGAATAAAATTGAGCTATTTTAAAAAAACAACAACAATAAAAGCCTGCTTCATATAGTGGAAACCTGGAATCTTCCCAGACAACTTCACATAGCCCCTTCAGCCAGGATTACCCTAAAATTCTCTGTGCACATTGCTGATTAATCTATCCATAATGACATTTATATATAGTCATATGGAATATACCCTATGTGTTTTATTCCAGGGATAATAGGACTCTATTCTCTGTCTAGAAAACTCACCAGAATTCCATGGAGGAGAAAATGCCACCATCAGTGAGTACTTTGTAGCAATTTTTAAATAAGTGCTCCCTTGGAGTATTTTTTTTTTTCTCTAAATGCATATGCCAAGGCATGTTTGCTCATTTAGGCTTAGGAGACAGTGGTGAGTGCACCTTCTGTCCATTTCTATCTAGCTTCAGGGCAGTCGACAATTTCACACTGTCTGTCTCCCTAAGCCCTTTCACAAAATAACAGAAAAATTTGTTATGCTTTTTACGCATCAACACAGATGACATTTTATTGCACCTGTCCCTACCCTTCTACCCTCAGTGATATTCTCAACATTATTCTCACCTCTCCATTCCAATACATACATCACCAGACACTTCTAATTCTTAAAATAGGGTCTTGTACATCATAAGATAAATATTATCCAAGCTGGGTGAGGGGTGGTAAAAAATGCATTCAATCCTTCCTTTTGTCAATATAAAGTAAAACCTAATTCTTTCAGATGAAAAAAATACTACAGGTCACTAATATTGACCAACAGACAAGTGATCTAATAGCTTGATCTAAATTTTTAATACTTAAAATTAAAAATTACCTCATAGATGTGTTGTGAATATTAAATGTGATTATATGAGTGTGTTTGTGTGTGAGAATGTGTGTTTATAACGCTATTGCTTAGTCCAGTATCTAAGCATTTAGTATATTTCAGATGTAATAATTTTTATTCTTATTATTGCCATTTATGTGTGGTATTAGTTCAAATGGGGCTTACCTGAAATTTCAACTGGATCCAGGATGTTATCTTACAAAAAAAATTAAGGACAACTTCATACAGAATTTTGAAAAACATTAGAGCAGAAATATCAGAGATGGCATATCAAACAGATAGAGTGAGATATGAACAAATACATGTAGAGGTACAAAACAGTGAAGGTTTTGGCTTGGTGAGATCATGGATTTGGCATGCAGAATAAAGGTATATGCTTATGAGAGGTTGACTATGGGAAATTTATAGAAGGGCTCAGCATCCAGACTATCCACATTCATATTTGTACATATGAGTACAGAAATGTTAAAATCATTTTTGTTTAATCAGATCCAAAACAATGCATTTGTGTTGGAACAAATCAGTCCCTACTTCTCTCTGATTGCATTATTGTTTTATGGAGAAAATAGAAGTGCAATGGAAAATATGTGGGTTGGATATCAGCTCCTTGAATGAAGACTCTCAAAGAACAGGTCTCCCAGTTTAAACTGGACTGGAGAATATGTCTGGGGCCCAAAGTCAGAGTAAGGACATTTTCTGTCTCATTTTGAATCAACATCTTGATGTCCTTTTATAAGGAATTCCAGGTCATAATGCAGACTCTGAATATAGTTGCCAGTCCTCTGCAGAGATGGTCTTGGCTTGCTTTATATATCCATGCTCTAGTAAGTCAGAGGCGACAATCCCTTCACAGTGCAGTGACCCTGTCCCTGGGGAAACACAGGCCAAGGAACATGAAAGGTCCAACTATTTTCACCTAACTTCTAAGCTATTCTTCTCATGGGAAGCAATAAAAGTATAGAGGGACACTGGTTTTATAGGAAAACAAAAGCTCCCCCTTCTAGGGAAGCACTTGTACAAGAAGACTAGGGTTCTTTCTTCAAACACTGTTAAGCATCTACGTTAAGCATCATTGTGAAAATTCTAGCCCATGTGTATATGATTCAAAACAAGAACAGAAAAAAGTTAAAATGATTTTATGTAAAATGATGTAATAAATTGATTGGAAATGATTTATTGCAATATAGTTATATAAAATAGCATACCTGAATGCCAGAAATCAAGGGAGAAAAAAAATTTAACAAAATCTTATTCTCAATAGCAATGAGACATATAAAGACATATACAAATATCTCAAACATAATCCCAGTAAGAAGAGGACAAAAATATTGTTGAAAAAGCCTATACATACTTAAATAAAAGGAGAAACATATTGGTATTATATACTTGAATGGGTAGATTGAAATGTTTAAATATGGATTTTTTCAAATGCATTTGTTTCTGATTAATAAAGTTATAATAAAAGTTAAATTAATTTCATTCTAGATTAAGACTGTAACAATACATACTTCATCTGGAAGAATTATCAAGCGAATGTGTACAAAGCATTGTAGCTTTGAGAGTCCCACAGAAAATGGATCACATGATTAAAAGTCAAACTGAAGAGAATTAGTTAAGGGACTACGAGAAAGGCGTGGGCATGGTCTAGGGCATCATCATGGGGTGGTGAAGGCCCCAGAGACTGGCAACAAGACATAGCCATTTACCAGCCCCAGGCCTGAAAGGGCAAGGGAAGAAGCTTGCTCACTAGAGCCTAAAGAGATCTCATTGCCTTGGAAGAGAATAGTTATCTGACAAGATTTATCTTGTGGAGCACAGCCACTGTCAGAATGGTAGGTGGGGGGTTTGGGGGAGAGATTACGTATGTACCTGACTTCTTACTTCTACACTCCTAGAACCTGCTGATGCCACCCATTTACCAAACCCATCAAGAAACCACAGGATAAGAGTGAATTCGTCAGAATAAAAAGCATGGATGGGAAGGGATGCATAAAATACAAAGAATACAGCATAAGTATCATAGATATTTATAAAATAGAATAATAGTAATAACAAAGAACTCTAACATATTAATAAATGTGTAATTATATATTATATATAATAGTGATATGTCTATGCAATCTGAGACAAGTAAAGTGCAACAGAATAGAACAGATCAGTCAGCTTACTTTAGCTTTTCCTATGGTAACAAAGGATACCAAAATCCCCCATGACTTACAATGACAAAGACATTTCTTTTTCTCAATACAAGCCCAATGTAGATCAAGTTGTTGCTCTGCTCCACATCACCTTCCTTCCAGTCCCAGGTCGAGGGACAGCCTCAATCCTGAATGTGGCCAATCTCTTGGCAGAGAAAAGGGTGTATGGCAAACTACATGCTGGCTTACAAAGCCTATAAATCTTACACCTGGAAGGCAGAAACGTCCTCTGTCATTGGCTAAAGAAAATCATGTGACCATACCCAATGTCACTAGGATAGTGAAGTATAATCTTTTTGAAGGGGGTACAGTTTGAGAAGGGGCTTATTTTTTTGTTGTTGTTGTCACGAAATAATACAATTTCTCACATCCCATTATTTGTGAGTTAATATATGCTAATTAAAGCAGAATACATCTACCAGAAGTTCACATATAAGAACTTGCTCCCTTAGTTACATAAACATAGCAAGCTTAAGATGGAAAAGAAATTATAAATTAACAACTAGAACTATATCTGGATTTTACTGATGAAGAATATGAGCCTCCGAAAGATGAAATGATGTGCCAAGGTGCAGGGACAGATCCAGAATATCCTGGTCCCCATTCAGGGCTCTTTCTACCACAGCTCATCTCCTCATGGATGGACTTGGTGAATGCACCATGAAAGCAAGGAGCTGGGTGTTTCTGAAACTGACCCACCTTTGAGGTTAGGGTCAAGGCCAATCTCATTTTTAGATGTTAGGTATAAAGCACCTTCAGGGACATGGGGAGGAATCACATTCAATATATCCCTCTGTCCTCAAATCTCACTTCTATAGCTGCTCCTCAATAAGAGAGAACGAATGAGGGAGAGGAAGAACACTTGATGTCTTGTGGGATAAAGAGTGTAGGAACTGGACTCGGGTTTCCTGAAGACACAGGTTGTGTTTTTCCATAAAATTTCTTAGATTAATTATGGAATAAGCAACTAAGCCCTGTGCCATGCTTTTTAAAAGTAGGGAAGTGAAAAAAGACAAAAATACATTGGTGTTTTGGGTGGTCAAAATCTCTAATAAATTTTTTAACCACTTTATTGCAGAGGTTGCCCAGAATCTCTTTGTTTTATTCATGCTGTGAAACCATTGAAAATTAGCTGCTGCCTTTTTTGAAATAACAGTCCAAATTACCAGCTTGGAAAAGATGTTACCCTAGTGACAATTTTCCCTTCGGAATCTGAGGGGGCAAAACACAAAACTAATTCTCTAGTGCCTTTTTTCCTTTAAAAGATGAGAAGACGTGGGGCTAGGGAGAGGGGAGAATGGGAAGTTATTGCTTAATGGGTACAGAGTTCCTGTTTGAGATGATGAAAATGTTCTGGAAATAGTGGTGACAGTTACACAACATTATGAATGTACATAATGCTACCAATTGTACAATTAAAATGTTAAAAAGGTAAGTTCTCCTGTTTATCACAATTTTTAAACTTTTTATAAAGAAACAAGTTTAAGGAAAAAAAGATGAGAAGAAAGCTTTTGTATTGGCTTCCTGGGAATAATTTCCCTTTATAAAATAATCAAATATGATGTCTGTTGTCTCAGTTGATTATTTTTAAATTTTGGAAGTTCATACTGTAGAATGGTAGGTTACGTTCTAATTTGTTGGCATTTTTGTATCTGACCAAAGAAGAGTAACTCAAAAACAATGACAGCCACTCCAGTGTGTGTGTGTGTGTGTGTGTGTGTGTGTGTGTGTGTGTGTGGCTGGTAAGCATACAAAATACTTGTAATGATTTGTTGAGTCTGAGACATTTATTCTTAACTGCCCCTCATGAAAGAACACTCAACACTTCCTCTAACTTCTAGCTCAGGCTGTGTGGCATTTCCAATATTTAGAAAGAACAGAGCTTTCATGATTTCAGTGAGGTCAAGCAGCTGGACAAACAACAGTGGCTTTATAAGAAATTCACCTGAAAGGAATCTAATGATGTATTATAAGGGTAGAAATGGAACAAATGAATGAATGTGTTTGTTGGTTTACTTTACATGTTCAAGACCAATGAGATCTTCCTGTTGGATTAGCACTAATCTGACAAAGCAATCAAGATAGTTTATTTAGTGTGTTTGGACATTTTTTTAAAGGAGGTACCAGGGATTGAACCCAGGACCTCATACATATGAAGTAGGTGCTCAACCACTGAGCTCTACCTGCTCCCCTGTTTGGACATTTTTATAAGGTTTGGCTCATCTCTGCTGGGGAAATTAGAAAAGGTTGAAATCCTCTGACCTACCAGGCTAGCTGAATGTCCTTGTGTTTCTTTGTATGCTTGCTGTATTAGTCAGCCAAAGGGTTGCTGATGCGAAGTACCAGAAATCTATTGGCTTTTATAAAAGGTATTTATTTGGGGTAGACGCTTACAGTCACAAGGCCCTAGAGAGTTCACCTCAAGGTACTATAAGACGTACTTTCTTGCCCGAAGTCATTCACCATGTGTTGAAGTAAGATGGCAGCCCTTTTTCTGCCTTTTAAGGCTCTGTGGTCCCAGCTTCTTCTGAGCTCAGCTTCAGGCTGGCATAAGGCTCATCTCTTTCCCCAGGCATCATTTCTTTTCAGGTTCGGCTGCTCCGTTCTCTTCACAAGGTCAGCTGTAGACTATCATGCTCATCTCTCTTCCCGGGGCCTCTTCCCTGTCTAATGAGCTATCTCTAGTCCTCCGTGTTCTTCTTCTTTGTGTAATTACTTCCGTGTGAGCATCTGTTTTATCCCCAAGGGGGCTGGGACTTGATACAGAGTCATACTCCATGACATAGTTAGATCAGAGCCCTAATCTTAACACAATTTAATCAGATGTCTCAGCTGAATCTAATACAATCAAAGTGTTATCACCCTCTGGGGGTGCTCAGAGGAACAGACTGGTTTACAAACATAATCTATATCTCTTTTTGGAATTCATAATGTCAAACTGCCACACTTGCTTTCTGCTCTTTAACTGCAATTGGAGTGGTATTCCCAGAGAGGGCAAGAACTGGCCTGCCACCATCAGAAGCTTGCTGGTGACCTCTTCGGTTCTCTCCACCCTGCCATACAGGGACTTTCATTTACATCAAGAAATGCTCCACATCCAACAGAAGCTCTATCAGTCAAGGAAATGCAAAAAGCCACCCTGTGTACTAATTCTCACTAGACCATACTGACTTCCTCAAACATTGTAAAAGATGGTTTGGATATCTAGGTGGTTGTCCAGAGAATGTGAACCAGTTGAAATATTCAATGAAAAAAAATAAGGAGGAAAATATGCTGTTAGGTGCAGCAAATAACTGCATATGGTATAAAGAAAAGTCATTCACTGTTTCTCTTTCATAGATTTTAGTGCATCCAATCAAGATTTGGCTGGATTTTTAAAAACATTTTCCCTTTCCAGGGGACTGTCTAAATTACCCAGAGGAACATTTGAGAAGGTCCCAAATTGAAGTTGCTACATCAAATAAATTGCATCTACTGTTTTGTAATTTTAACCATTAAAACTTATGAGGAAATATGGCCTGTCACTCTTTTGGCAGGAGCACATGATTGAGGAGCTTGGTGAATAGAATGAACAGGTGCTGGGACAAAAGTCAGAAAGCCCATCCATCTTCATGCTTCAAGGGGAAAATAAACCTTTTGGGGGTTTCCACTAGAAGAATGTTGCTTTCTTGTTTTGGTTGAATACAGTTGAATGCATTTTGGGATTTTTCAGAACTTTTACTGAACATCGTATCTTAGCTAAAGTGAAAGGGAAACACACACTGAATTACTTGGAGTGTGTTACTGTGTCAGTGCTCAATCATGCCAAGTCTAAGTGGGCAGAGAGCTGATCCCTTCAGTTTCATCATTATAGAAATGTATCTCTAATTTGGGTCCCAAGTGATAACATTAGATGGTGAACTCTGCTATTGCAGGTGTATTTCTGATTCTTAACATCACATATCCCTTCCTCATAGTAATTATCCAAAATGATGATTGAATGATTGAATGGAACTTTAAAATGAATTCAAAAGACAGATATTGCTTTTGTATGTGCCATCCTCTCTCCCTAAAATGTCCTCCCTATCCCTGTTCACATAGGCCATGCCTATTCATCTTTTAAATTAATACAAAATATCACCTTCACCAGGAAGCCTTCTTTGTTCATATCCCAAAGAGTGGTAATCACTCTCTTGCCCTGTCCTTTGAGCTATCTCAATACCATATGTGCACATTAAATATTTATATATGTATATATGCATACATATGTATTATTATAGAGAGAGATATAGATTTGTTTACATGTGCCAAATTGTTGAAGTTGGGGAAAATTCTTTTTAGGCATGGAGTAAATGCTTCTTTACTTCTGTATATTACTTAGCTAGCACAGGCTATGTAATAGACTATCCATATATAAATGCAAGGATAAATGCAAGGAGGAAGGGATGGGGTGAAGAAGATATGGAATATGTATACCTGAATATCTAGACAAATATCTTTAAATAGATGAATTTGATGTATCATAACATAAGATAAATTGTATGAAATGTGGATACGTGAGCTACTAACTCACCTTCTAGTTGCTATGGACGATTTCATTGCAGGTAGACTTTTTACTAGAACCAAAAAGATGAGTATACATGTGTCATATGAATGAGGGGGGAATGATATTTTGGACAAATGTCATTGTACATGCAAAATCGTGAAGCTCAGAGTTGGTCTTATTTATCCAATTTAATGGAGAGAAATTCAGTGTAACACCAGTAATGAAAGATGAGAATGGAAATGCAGACAGGAAGAAGGAATAAAGGTTTTATTCCATGACCATGGGAAGAGGAAAGCCAGAAGAGATATGTTTGTTTCTTTGTTTACTTTTCAATCAGAAGACTGATGTAATTTGGATTTGGTTTAGAAAATAACGGGCAACAATATGGCAGATGGACTGGGATGGCCATTACATTGGCCTTCCAAGCTGTTAAGAAGTCAAGTGAAAGAAAATGAAGGCCCCTGGAAGAATGCACACATGAGAATAGAAAGAAGATCAGATATAAAAGACATATCTAAATGATAATTGACTGAATATGGTAACTATTTGTATGGGATCGAGAGACAAGGTGTGGTGCACCAACGTTTTTTAGTCTTTCTTGTTGTGGCACCACTATGAAAAATGAAGAAATGCAAGAAATGGGTTGGGAATAAAGCATTGGTTGAGAGACAGATGAATTTCTGTTCTTGCTTTTATATTTAGGTTTTTGATCCATTTTGAGTTAATTTTTGTATAAGCTGTGAGATAGGGGTCCCCTTTCCTTCTTTTGGCTATGGATATCCAGTTCTCTCAGTATCATTTGTTGAACGGACTGTTCTGCACGAGCTGGGTGGGTTTGACAGGCTAGTCAAAAATCACTTGACCATAGATGTGAGGGTCTGTTTCTGAACCATCAATTCAGTTCCATTGGTCTATGTGCCTGTCTTTATGCCAAGCAGTTTTTACCACTGTAGCTAGGTAATATGCTATGAAGTCCAGAATGAGAGTCCTCCAACTTTGCTTTTCCTTTTTAAGATGTTTCTGACTATTCAGGACCCCTTACCCTTCCAAATAAATTTGCTAATTGTGTTTTCCATTTATTTAAAAAATGCTGGTGGAATTTTTTATCAGAATTGCATTGAATCCGTGTATCAGTTTGAGTAGAATTGACACCTTAATGATATTTATGCAAACATATTAAGTGCCACTGGATTTGCAGACGGGCCTGCTCAGTAGGCATTATGAAGCACATGTTTATGGCATGGGAACTCTATCAGACTAGAATTGTAGATTTGGTGCTTATGACATAGTCAAGGTAATTGAAAAACTGGAAGCAGATAAAGTTACTCAGTGACTACTGAGCACAGAACAAATGCAGATCAAGTTTTGAATCCGGGGTATGATAAACTCTTGAAGATTGAACAAAGCAGAACAGCAGCTAAAGTGAATACTCCAGAATAAATGAGGTAATCACTTTAACCAAAATATGTTTGGCTCATAATAGGAAACTTGACACTGAGCAATGGCTTACACGTCTACTAGGTTTACAAGAGAGAGGTGCTGAGATCCAGAAAAAATCCCTTTACATTTTGCTGTAAGGTATTTGCTCCAAGCAATAATTCACTCTCCAGGTAACTGCTAAATCACATGCTTCTTCTGCTGGTAGACTTAGAGCTATAACAGCATGTCAGATCTTCTCTGTGGTAACTTTGCTTAGGTATTTACCTCAAAGTAACACTCCAGATTTTATTAATCCAATGGTTAGGAAAGGGCAACACAAGAAAATGAAAGAGGAAAACAATGGATCACAAGAGATGATTTCTTCCAAATGCTTACTGCAGATCTTTTCAAATTAGTTCATCAAAATGTCTCCATAAGACTATAACACCTAATCATGAGGTAGTCCAAGCAATTCTTACCATCCCAGGTACATATACAGTAGGGACTCAAAACCCCAAGAGATAACATGCCCTAAATCCAATAAATTTCCTTGCCTACACCCTAAGCCACCTTTAAGGAAAAGCCTACGCTAGAGTTGCGTAGAATATTGAGCTTCTCCTAGATGACAGTACCAAAGAAGGACAATTGAATTGGTGATAAAGAGAAGAGTTTTTAAGGAGTTAGATTTACTCAAGGAGTTTAATGAATAGTGACTATTTATGGGTTTTAGGTTTAGTAAATAGAGAGTGATAGGTACTTAAACCATATTGCCATGAGACATAAGAAATCAGATATGGAGTTTAGCAACAATTGCAAGCATTATATATAATTTTATTTCTTTTCCAATGATTTATCCTCCAGTTGCTTTTTTCACTTCTGATTGCATTTATTAATATCTCCAGCAAAACAGGAAATTTACTCACTTTAACAAAGTGATGAAAGTTAGCTCTACCAGTAATATGCCCATCTGACATTATGCTTCCTGATTGGAGGCAATAAAAAGTGAATAATGTCAGCTATGCCGAATTCTCACTGAAATTGTTTAATTTTATTAAATCAGAATGAAATCAAGAATATGGGATATTCCACAATGCAACTAGACTGGACTTTCAAAAAGGAGAGTGCATTATTCTAGAGGAACTACAGAGACAAAACAATGCTGATGTGTGAATCTTATTGGATCCTAAAGTAGTGAAAAAGATCCATACACACATGAGATATAAAATGAGTGTGGCAAAGTGTTAACAATTATTCAATCTAGGCACAAGGTGTGCTCATTGGGCCAGTCTTATATATTTTATATAGGTATGGAAATCTTCAAAGAAAATAATGGGGTTAAAAAGCATATATCCTCTCTTTTCCTACTCAAAGGCACAACCTTGTACCTCTAGTAAAGGAATATATAGCACAAGGGGAAAGTGTAGTGTGGTCCCCCTTTATGAAGGTAGAAAAGAAAAAGAATGCTTTAGATTTAAAAATATGAAAAGGATGCTGGGAAGTTAAAAATAATCATCATTAAATTATAAAGGGAAACAAAAGCAGATGCTGGAAGTAATCTTAGAAGAAAAACTCAGGTGACATTTAATGGAAATTGATATTTGAGTTATAAAAATGAACAGAGATGTTGAATGGTTCGGGATGTCTGAGAACTCCAGGGACTTTAAATAAAATGTCAGATTAGAGAAATCACGGAGATCGATGACATTGTGTGGAATTACTTCTTAAAAGGAAAAACATACCACTTGCTCTTCAACCCTTTCCTGTTAGCTTTGAGAATTAATTCTAATAGATGTTGAAATTGATATGACAAAAAAAGTGATGACTGGGAAAACTTACTATATATCTAAATATCCTTTGGTATATTTTATGTAATAAGACTAAGAGACATTCTATGAAGAAATCTTTAAAAATCCTCAAAACTCTCTTTTTACTACATTTCCTAAAAATATATTACAAGGATGAACAGGTGTAAAGCTCAGTCATTTTACTGTAGAATGAAACATGCTGGATACAAATGTGAAAATATTCTCTCTAAGTTAAGCAAGTTTGCATCATAAGGCTGTCCAACTCAAAGTGCCTAACTCCTGTAGGATGGAAAAGGCTGATTACTATAGAGAGAGGTCTCTAAATGTAAGGAGCTTATCTGCAGGATTTACAGATTATACAGCTGATTAATTTTTTTCATTGACGTTATAAACATTCACCGAATTTACAAACATTGTTTCATTTAACCTCAAATATTTTTGCTCCCCAAGGAGAAAATTTAAAAAAGAATGAGCACAAAACAGTGTTGCAGGTATCGGTTTTCTTAGACCTTCTTTGTTTTACAATAGAGCTCGGTAAGGCTCCAAGTCACTAAATGTGCTGGTGGCAAAATTGCAGAAGAACCCAGAGATTCACAGTCATGGTCTAGTATTTTTTTTCTCTGCAGTCTAAAATAGAGACAGAAGAGGCACTGGAGTTAATTCTTTCCCTTGGAGTCTCAGAACAAACCCTCATGGTGGACTAGAATTAACTAAATGATTTAATGACCTTAGTTCCCATAGCCTTTGAATCTTATTTCTTTAGCTTGATATCATCTGGCAACATTAGTGAGCATGACAAATCTACCAGGACTTTGACCATACTTTGACCATCTATTCATCTTTGTGTTATCTTTTGTGCATAAGTAAGTAAATAATAAACGAAAGCCCTTCTGGTTAATTCAGTGGGATTTGCAGGAACTCAAGTTTAGCCCTCACTGCTCTCACACTTGTCCTACCTCTCTTGGCAGGCATTAGGCATAGCTTCACCTGGAATAGTGTATAGCATTAATGAACTCACGTGACATTTGAAATAACAGAGTTAACTTCATTAGGACCCAAACTCTGGCAGTCGTATCAGTCAAGGTCCAAACTAGAAAAGAGGACTTTGCTCTACATATTCAACATGGATGGAGTAGAACGCAGAGAGTGGTTTGACAAAGGGACAGAATAGCTGAGAAGCTCAAAGTGCAAGGGTGTGGCAGCCTGAACATTAGCAAAATCAGGAAAATACTTTCACACCTGGGAACAGAGGGAGAAAAGGAGGATCTGATATTCCTAGAGCCCAGGTACTAAGTGTCAACTGGTAGAAGATGGAACCTAAGTGGAGCTCTAGGGTGGGAGCTGGAGCCATGGAGGAGACCCTGCCCTCAACGCATCCTGAGTGCTAGACCCTGCCTGAGTTTGGCAGGGGAATTTTCTCTTCTTACTTCAGTTTTGGAATTGCACAGTAGATGGGAGTGAAAAGGAAGCAAAATTTATTATGTGTTTATATGTGATAAGAATGTTAAATGTACTCTATATTTTAAATATTAAACCACCCTGCATGGACATATACACTTCTCAATATTAGAGTTATGCGAACTGAGTCACAGATATTTCAAGTATGTTGTTCCATGTCTCATGGCAGTTATTGAGTGGGACAGAGATTTGAACTCATGTAGTTCATTCCAAAGGAAGATACTTAAAAACTACCTTTTATCAAACAGGAAACTATTGTGCTTTTTTCCTACTTATTTTATTAATTGCAAAAACACTATAAAGAAAAGTACAGAAATTAGAAGCATACAGCTTGATGGATTTTGATGAAGTCAACACAGCCTGGTAACCAGCATCCAGGTCAAGAAATAGACATGACTAACAACCCAAAATTTATCACCACCCAGGCACTAGCCTCCCAAGGCCAAAATCTATCCTGACTTCTTACATGATACATTAATTTTACCTGATTTTGAAATTTAAATGGCTTAACCCTATATATAGTTTTCTTTGAGTGTAACTTCTTTCTCTCAGCATTCACTTTGTTTCATCTATTTTCCTGTGTTTAGCACCAGTTAATTCATTTTCATTGTTGTAGTGTATAGTTTTCCCTTCCAAGAATATCCACAATTTATCCTTTCTATATCCACAATATTTTGTTTTGGCTATTACAATATTGCTGTTATGAATATGCATTTTGGTGACTGTTTCTTCCAATTTCTTCTTGGGAGAAACTTCTGATTTGCATTAAAATAAACTGTATAAATTTATAAGTTAATACATAAACTATTATGTATAAACTTATACATAATAGTTATACATAATTCAAAGGCAGCATATTTGAATCTGCCTTTGAATGTATGGCTGTATTAGACATTCTGAGTATTAAAAGATATATGAGAAAGAGGGAGCGGATGTGGCTTAAGTGATTGAGCTTCCACCTCCCACATGGGAGGTCCCAGCTTCAGTTCCCTGTGCCTCCTGGAAAAACAAACAACAAGCAAAACAAATGAAAAAAAAAACAACTCAGGGAAGCTGATATGGCTCAGTGGTTGAGCTCTGGTTTCCTACATATGAGGTCCAGGCTTCAATCCTTGGCCCCTGGTACTTAAAAAGAAAAAAGTATAAGGAACAATTAAATTTAAGGAACATGAAATTTATTTTAGAAGACAGAGACACATAACATGACAACTTAAAATTTGTAGTCACAATCAGTGCAACTTTACTTCACCATTTTATTGTCTCTGCCACACAGTTTACACTTGGATGTACATTCACACAAACACAAAACCACATGTAGATATGAAACTACATTCCGGGTCAACAAGTCCTTTGCATTGTATGGGCTTAACATAATTGCATATCAAATTGCTGCTATCCTGGATCTGGTTTATATTTCCTCTTGTCGATTTACTAAGTCTCTAACTTAATCTCATACCCTCAGTCTTGCAGTCACCCTACATAGCTGTCCTGCACAAATCCTATTCCTTGTACTCATCTACCTGAGGCTTTCAGTGCATCTCCATTGCCAACTTCTTTTGTCTATACTTTCAAGACCTTTTATAGTAAGACCTTTTTGATGTGGTTTGTAACTACATCACAATTTTGTCTCTCATTGCACAGAGCTACAAATTACTGATTTTCCCCTTAAGAAATGTTTTCCCTTGAGGTTTATAGATGCTGATCTCTCGCCATCTGGAAGTCTGTACCTCATCTCTCCTTTAGGAAAATAACCTTAGCTTTATTTTCCTCCTTTCAGCCATGCCATACCTTAATTAATTAAAACAATTGCTTTTATAAAACAAATTGCTCCACTCTTTTGAATATCTGTATTTTACTGAGGTATGCAAATGTTGAGGACAGTGCAAGTCTCATTTATCTTTGTAATCTCAACCCTGAATAAATGTGTGTTGAATAAATACATGAATAATTTGATGAATAAAGGGAAGGGGTATTGTTTCCAGCTGAGGGAATGACTTTGCAGATAAAAGACAAATTTATTTTCAAAATCACATGGTAACAAGAACATATTGCTTAGGAACTGTTTCCAAGGAGCCACCGTTTTAATCAATCTATCTGACCCCATCAAGAGCAGAATCTAAACTGCATAGAGATAGCTAATGTTAGAATGACTACATATGTGTGCTAAGCAGGCTAAACGTTTTACACAGTCTCATTTACAAATGGGCTTGTTCATCATGATTTTCACAATAGTTGTGTACCAGACCTTAATTCCTCAACATATTGAATCCTGACAACTTTGTGTAGCTGAAATTGAGTTAACAACGAGAGCCACAGTTCCCTAACATATCAGATGGGTTGTTACTATAGTGATACATTCACCAACTGTGAAGCTAGTGAACGGTGGAACTAGAAGCATAAAAATGAAGCTCTGAAATCAACCTTCCAGTAATCTACTAGCCGATCACAGATTGCTATGTCTGGATCTTTAACAATCAAAAAAGAAATCTGGCCACATTTTTAACATAATATCTCAGAGAAAAAATGTAATTTGAAAAGCCCAACAAGAGGGCAGAAATAGTCTTAAACACAAACTAAATCTAATTCTGCTAGCACAATTTATTTCCCAGGAGGAAAAATGTTTGCTCTGAAATACAGCACATGCAGCTAAAAATCCCAAACCACAAAACCTTGCTAAAACTTTTGTAGTTTGTCTTTAAAGCATAAGCATCCTACTTATAACAAAGTAAAAAGAAATTATATGAGATATAAGCAAACAAGTCATTACAGAAAACAGCAGAACTGCCCTTAGAATTTTTTAAGGAGGGCAGATGAACAGCTCTCCAAAGCTGTTTGTTAAATGGGAGCAATTTTTTAAAAAGGTCCAACTGTGCTGCTCACACACTTCAGAATCTGTGATGAGCAATTTGGAGCATGCGTGCTAAAATGACGCAGAAGCTGATTATAGAGATAAAGAGAGAAGTAACAATCAGTGCTCCCTTTCTCCTTTTCACTCATCTCTGCTTATTTCCACAAGTCTCAGATTTCTTTGGTAACATCGTGCATCATGAGCTATAGTTCCCCCAAAACCTTGACTTTAGACTGCGACAATCTGCGTCAACATCTTTGGGCCAATTGCCCTACTTTAATTCATATTTAAATCAAAGTGGAATAGGTAAAGATTATAAAGTTAAATTATATAATAAGGCTTAGAATGAAGAGCAGTTCCCTCCCAAACTCCACTGCAAGCCCAAATTCATGCCCAACCCCAAAAAATCACACACACGTGTATACATGCACACACACACTGTATCCATGTAGTGCAGACACATAGCTAAATTTCTCCTCTTTCCATCTCTGAGATGTATCTCATATGCTTAGTTAAATCAATATTCTCTTTATATTCCCTGACTGTGAACTATTGTTCCCTGCTGAGTCAGATGAGTTACAACTATAATTTCCTTTTATGACATTTTCCCATTGTTGAATTAATAATTGCCACAATGTTTTCTTAATGTTATTTCCATGTGTTTATCACTACTACATACCCAAGCTCTTGGATAGAAGTCTAAATCCACTGTCTATAAATGCAAACACATAAGAAGTTTCATTGGTGCCATTTTATTGTAGTTATTTGATGAAGAAACCTGGTTCTCTGGCACAAATTTGGACTGATTGCTTTCTAGGCCTGTTGCAGAATTGGGGGCATGGGGCCATTCCCTTCCCCTCTGTGAACTGAACAATTTATATGTTCTTGTTTTATTCCCTTAAGTTGAAACACCATAGCCTAGTTGCCTAGATTACTAGGAAAATGTTCAAGGAAGATAATTTTAAAAATAATTTTCCTATTTACTAATGTCTTTCTTTCCCCTCATGTTTGATTGAGTAACTGGATATAGAATTTAAGATTCAAATAATTTTCCCTCACAAAGGCTTTGCTTTTTGTGAGGTATTGAGTGTGAGAAATCTGATATTTTAATTCTTGATTAATTATTGTGACATGTTTGTATATTGTAATCTTATAGTGAGGACTGTTTAAAGTCACTGCTTTTGCTGTTGTTTAATTCATTGTTTTGGGTATTGAGAGAGTCAGCTTTGGGGGACAAAGCCACCATCGCCATTCACTCCATGCTCAACACTCACAAATAATTTTAATCTTCTGGGAGATTGAATTTTCAGGTTTTATTCAGGCCCAATCATTATACCCAGAAGCCCGAGATACGTGAAGTTTTTGTCTCCCAAGGAGGCTTTTCCCACTTGTTAGCCTCCAAGTAAATCCACCTAGGGCATTTTCAGATTTGAACATCCATGCCCTTCATACAATGGGAATTTTTCCCCTCATTTGCCAATTACAATCTCTGGATGATTGACTCAGTTTGATCATGTTTTAAGCAATGATCAATAAGTTAGATATAATTAATCCAGCCCACAAAATAAATAGAAATTAAAAATAGGTAAAGTTATTCATACATTTTCCAAATAAAAGACCAACTCCAAAATCTGCTTGCCAATCCATGTGGAAAGTCAGAATCTACCAAATGTCCAAAAATAATCTTTCTTTTAGACAAACAAATAATTCTGTGTTAAAGTCAGTAACATTAAGAATAGGCAGCAGAAATTAATTGTTATCTATGCTAGGCTCATTTTATGCAAAGAGGTGCTTCTTCACGTGGAGTGAGAACTATATAACCAAACATGGTTCACAACTGACCTAAAGATAAGGGGCACCATCTGATTTTTCTTTTTCACCTTCATAATTTTCTATGATATTCTGAGGCATTTGGGATCCTCTGCTGAGACGCAGAAACATACTTCATTAAATATAAAAAATAGACAAAACACTGACCAATTTTTTGATATTTTCATGGGACCTCTTGGATACAATTTATATTCATTTAAAATAATATTTGTATTATAAAAATAACATGCATTATTTCTAGCAGTTTTGAAAATCAAGACAATTTAAAGAAAATAAAAGTAATACATAATCCTAGCACCCAGTGAAAACTATATGGAAATATGTAATGTATAATAAAATAATGTATCTTCTATTAAGTTTATAATGTTTACTATCAAAATATAATAATTTTTATTTAATGATTTTTTTAAAACACAGATTTTAATATTGATATTATACAACCATATGAATATATCATAATTTATTATTTAAATAATCCTTTCTTGAGCACTGTGCATAAATCTCCACAAATTTATCTGATTATATTTTCACAGTAAAGTCTCAGAAACATATTCCATTGGCTGGGAAGATTGTGGAACATTTATTAATAAGATGTCAATGTCCACATGTTACTCAAGAAGGTTTTACCAATTTTCACTTCTACCACTTCTTTGATTGGCTTTTAAACTGACAGGAAAATTTAAAAAGACTTTAATTCACTATTCAACTTTTAGTGAAATAAAAACCTTTGAAAATACATTTTCAGCTATAGCTATAACCATATTCCATTTTTCTCTTGACATGAGGGTCTGTTCTAACTTAGTCATGAAGATTTTTTTCTAGCATATTAATAACAACAATATTTCAAATATTTTTATTTTAACTTGATTTTTAATATAATGATGTCTTACAAATATGGAAAGTTAAAATATTCAATTCAGTCAAATATACATTCATTTATATATTTTCTTGTGTCTCTTTTCTTAGAGGGGGCACTTCTCATCTGAATATCAGATAGACTTTTATTCTCATTTTTGTCTGTTTATTTTGTTTTTTCATTTAGGTTTTATTTCTAGTTAATTATTTACTAATTTCAAATAGGTGGTATTTATATTACTTTTTACAAGTTCAAAGTTTATGAGTGCTTTTTCCTAGTTACCAATCCCATTTTTTAATTGCTGTTATAATACCTGCCTGAAAGTATCTCTGCATAATCTAGTTTTTCTTTATTTTTACACAAAGTTTTGTACATTAAATATGTTGTTTCCTACTTTATTTTCTATTTTTTCCCTCTTTCTCTGTAGAGATAGATTACATCTATATTTATCTGTAGATACCTGGACACACAGAGCTACTCATTCCACATCAGTTCATTTAGAGCTTCCCTGCTTTCTAATGACCACATACACAATCAATAGTATGAGTGAATAATTGTAACATGCACCTTTTTAAAACCCTAATTCTCATCTGCAAAGTAGGAATGGTGAAACCAGTCCCACTAGGTGGTGAGCGATGAGAAATATTTTAGCAGGGAAGCCATAAAAAAGAAGTCATAAAAGAGAAGCAAGGTGAATTTTGTCTCTTTCTACAATTTGATTGAACTCTCTGAAGGTAAAATTAGAATGTGCTACCTGGTGTTGGCATCATCAATGCTGAATTCTTCATTGACTTCCCATCCCTGAGGATTAAGCATTAGGCAGGAGAGAACACAGTAGAAGCAGTTGTGATAGACATTGCTGTGCATTTGTAGCATCTTTTCAGCACCAGGGAAGGCTAAGGATAATTACTCCATTGCTTTTGCAATAGATGATTTTCTTCATAAATCCATTTCACTTAAAAAAAAGCAAAATAGGAGAAAGAAAAAGGAATAGATTTTAGCATATGATTTCTGGTAGCTGTGTTGCCTTTGTTCTAAAATTTTACTTTTTATTTTATTGTTCTTTATTGTATTTTCTTTTATTTTAATCATCTAGATCTGTCATCTTCCTGACCACATAAGTACATATAAGGAACAAAAGACCAGAAGAATATTATAATTTGACAAAGCTCACCTAACAGAAACCTGACCCTATAAAATTGGTCCCTTTAACATAACTGAGCTAAACAGGAACAAACAGGCTTATAAATACCACGAATATGATTCAGACTATGGGGGAGATAAAAAAAGAAAAAGAAAAAGAAAAAACAAATCCTACATCAAAACACAAAAACAAAACACTCAGAAAATAACCTTTTCCTAAAACAACCATTTCCTAAAGCCGCCAAGTCATAAATCACAGGTGTGTATTCCTCTCACTCATGCTTTGTGGCTGTCCTTGCTGACATGTCTTGTTCTTCCTACTGAGAGCCCTCAGCTCATGGGGTTTATCAAGAATCAAAGGGAGGGGGGAATACAGTGCAGATGTGAGGGTGAAGCCACCCCCATATTTCTCTTGTAAATATTAAGTAGGCTCTTGAGGAAAGGGAAAGCATAGAGATAAACATGGTCTGGATTATTTTCTGTTTGTGAGGAAATACCATCCCAGGGCACAAAAGAGGTTTGCATTTTTTTTTCTTAAAATCCATTTTTCTCCTAATGTGGTCTGTTCTGCCTCCTGGGAGCTTCTGCTTCAACACTTCTTCAAGCCCTTATTTCATGTCTATAAATAATTGGAGGAAATGGATTCATCTCTTCTGAAGCTAGTTTTTAGCAAATGTGCTTGCTATTGTTAGAAAAATTCAGATATCACAGCATGCCCATCTGTGAATGAATGATAAGAGATACTCACTTGCTTATCAAATGAAGTCCCCCTGAGGCTGGCACCTTGCAAAATTGCTTCGTAAATGGTGTGAGCAATGGCCCTGGAGTTGTGACACGGGGTGCTGCCAATGTCCAAACATCTGTGATCATAAGAAATTCCTTGTTCATTTGTAGAAAGCTCATATTGTCATGAGTTTTACCTGAAGATTCATGTTCATTTGGGCTGATATATTCCTAACAAACTGTGTTTTAATAATTGAATCAGAAGGTGATTCATATTATTAAGAAAAATCAGGGAAAACTCCATTGGTAGAAGAAAGCCAAGAGATTGCACTGTCTAGGACTATTTGAAATATAGACAAGGGAACTACGCTGGTGGTGAAGTCATGCCCAAGACATTTTCCTAGCAAGCTGTCAGAGTATACCACGTGAACTAGCTTCAAGTCAGGAGGAACCTGTTATGACGTTAGCACAGCAACTATAAAAGACTATCTATTCATTATATATATATATTATTCCAATGTGCCCTTGAATATGTTGTTTCCCTGGACTCTAAGTTACTCCTCTTTGTGCAATTGACACAAACATCCTGTTTTATGTACTCTAGGATATTCCTTCTTCTCCAAACAGCCTGCCACCACCACTACCACACAGGCAGAGCTTGCTTGTTCGTTCTCTCAATGAACAAGCTGGATTTTCACTTCTTACTCCCCAGGATCTCTGTAACTTCTTGTACACTGTCATATTGTTTGCTTGGATATCTGTCTTCACATAGAATTGTTACTTACATCTGCTTCATAGCCTGACATTTTTGCTGAGAGGATGGATTGAGGGATGAAGGATGATTAAATGAATGAATAAAGTTATTATCACATGTAACTAATGAACTTCAAATAAGTTTATAAAATCTGCTACCTTTGGAAAAGGCTCTGGCAAGATGGAACTCAGTAAAGGAAAGATTTTGTAGGAAAGGGAAACATCATGATATATAATAAAGGTTTTTCAACATTATTATTATATTTTGACAGAATTATTTTTGCCCATATAACATTTACATTTAAAGTAGAATGAGAAAGGAAATTTACAGCTGTTGACCCCTTTGTCTTTACCCTAGGGCCTAGGACAATCTCCAAAAAACTCTAAGATCATACAGTTCCACTTGTAAACCATTGAGCTAACTTGCACCCAAGAGTATGTGCTCATAGGGCTTTTAACCAGAGATGCCACACAGTTTTAATCACCCTATTGATTCCCCACACAACACACAGTTGCCAAAGCTGAGAACTCATAGCTACACTGAAAATTGATATATAGCCCTTAGAAATGGAAAGGGTCTGAGGTGGGGTCTTTGAGGCCTGGCATTAAGTCAGTCTGTCGTGACACTCTGGCTTGGTTCTAAGGACTGGATTCTTGTTTTATTTCTTGTTTCCACAATGACATGCTTTTCCACTGTTCTAGGAATGGGCAACCCCTCACTGCTTTTTTACAGCTCAGTACAGCAATTTTCCTGGTTCAGTGTGTGCTTCTGCTTAGACTTCAACACATTCAATTTGGATTATTGACTATTGTGGAAGCCGAGTGCAACCTGCTGCCTTTCTCTGTGACCCACAAATAAACCCTGTCAGACCCGATGTGGTACCCTGGATTCTAGGGTGAGATGATAAATGTGAGCTAACTGCATTCTCAGGGGCATCTTGACCCACAACTCATCCCACATCTGACAGTTGTCTGCACACATGTTCCTTCCCCTTTTGCCCTGAGCACAGATAAACATTCCCAGACTAAGTGTGTAAATTGTATAGCACTTGATCACCCCCCTTTGCTATATCTATTCCAATCTGCAAGGGACAGTGAGGCCCCTCCTTTGGTGTCTACCTCTTCTGATCAACCACAATAGCTGCTAGTTTCATATCAGGATCTGATGTTTGCCTGATGGACATGCTGCTCCATGTGGAAATCTCAACTCCTGGGATGCCTGGCTATTGTCATGACCCTGGATAGTGCCTAGTTACTAGCCTATGGTGCCTTCTGGTTTTGTTTTTTCTGTATAACTAAGTCCAGACTGCTGGGAAAGGAAATGAGCATGGAAAATAAAGTAAGGTTGTTGACGGCAGTTTGGCCGATGTCAGCTCCACTTACATGAGATCAGCAGATTGGGATTCAGGAGCTGTGGCTTCTCTTCCAATTTTTCTATGAGGTGATATGTGATCATGAGAAAATTACTGTTTTGAAGATCAGGTTCTATATCTGTACAATGGGTCTGATGCCCTAAACGATCTCTAAGTATACTTGTTACAAGTATTAATATAAATGATGCTTCACAGTTTCACAACTGTACTGCAGAAAACTAGAACATTGTGTTTGTCATCTTTCTTCTATTTGTGCTACAAATGTTTTCAATGTTGCCTCCTTCTATCTCCAGATTGCATTGCTGTATTTACTCACGTCCGTGAGATTGATTTTCCAGTGACAGAAGAACATGAACTCCACAACTTCATCCCTCACCTCAGAACTCCAAATTTTATGTTGGACAATAAGTCTCCAAGGTCTTCATCATTCAAGCTTTTCTCATTAACAATTCCTAAATCTCCACTGGAGCAGCAAAGTCGGAACAGATCGAGCCCACCTGGAGGTCTTTGGCACAGTTCATAAGAGTTAAAAAGCCCTGAGGCTAACAATATGTCATGCCCTCTCTAAAATGCATGAACATATTGAATCTGCACAATAATCCATGAGGTAGCCTATTATTTTCCCCAGTTTTCAGAAGGGGCATCTGGGACAGAGAGAGTTTAAGTATATTAGTGTAGGTCACGAGGCTAGTAAGAGGTCAAACCAGGAATCAAAGCCAAGCAACTCCAGCATCTGTTCTTTCTAAGCATTACCTTCTGCTACCTCACTGAGGAACAGAGGTTTCCTTGTAAATCACCTCTACTGGGCACATCACAGATACCACCCATTTCTCTCTCTACTGCTTCTCTCACAGCCACTTCCCTTGTCCTGTCAGAAGGTTTCTTCCTCTATTAGCAAAATTGCTACCCTGACGGGTTATTTGCAGATATCTGCAAAAATGCATTTCCCTAAAAGAAGTTCAGTGAAGCCTAACTTAAATTTCCCATGCAGCAGTGTGACCTTTTCTAAGTCACTCACTCTCTGGGACTCAGTTTTGCTTCTCTATGACCTCTACAGTTTGCAATAGCCCTGTTTTATGATGTGAACAAAGGAACATGGGTTTAGGCATTTAATGGGAACTGTCTGAGTGTTAGCAGTTTATGAAATTATTTGTTATAAATATTCATCTTGAAATATATAATGAAACTGAGGAATTTAATGACAGGCTTTTAAATGAGATGAATTTTAAACACGTGCAGAATCTTGATGATAGCTTGATATACCCATAGAAAGTATTGAATAAACTTTTCTTAACTGGTAAAAGAATGAATGCATGTGTATTAATTGAGTTAACGAGGGCAACAAGCATTATCACATTTAATAAAATCTCTGATTCTTATAATATCATTATCACACAGTATGGAACAAGATTGAGACAATGACTCATGGCCTTGCACCCCAAGCAGCCAGGTAATATCAGAAGCACCCCATGCTAATGATTACCATTTCTTTGTGCAGGTGCTGTTTTATCAGCCCATGGAGAAGATTTGGAGAAAAAGAGTTCTTGTTGATCCTTAGATCACATAATCTACAAGTTGTCCTTTTCCTCATTTGTTTCAGGCCAAAAGGCTCTCCCAGTAGGTGCTCTCCTTGCCCTTGGAGGCACCTCCATCACACCTGTATCCTGCCTATAGGGATTATTCATCTGTTATCTTTATACAGCAAGCACTTTGAACAATGGACACTGTGTTTTCTCTCTTTCTTTTTCATTATCCTTCCTCCTTCCCCTCCCATTCCTGGTGCATAACCTGGGAGAAATGCTGCGTGAGCTTTATAACAAATGAGGTCATCAAGATTATAAAGTGATAAATGCAAATAGTCTCAATTCTATAATTATGAGTCAGATACTCTTGAATCCGTCAGAGTTCTGGAGGGATTGCATTTTTCTGAATCAGCTGTTGGGATGAGACAAGGGCTGCATCTCACCCCAGCATCTCTTTTTCCTGATGTCCCACTTGTGCAATCAGTTTCCCTCTTCAGGAGGTCCTTCCTCAAGCAGATCTCTGCCATCAGAAAGTCACATCCTTTAGGTCTGAACTGCCTAAAACAATTATCCAAGCTGGATTTTCACTTCTTACTCCCCAGGATCTCTTGCATACCTTATTTCCTCTGCTAGCATCATAGTAGAATTTTAAGTACTCCAAACAGGGACCTTCTATTCTTTCTACAGATGTTAACCACTTTCTTTCCTCAATGATTAGAATTTGCTTTGCTCTTTGAGGTATATAATATAGTACATAATATAAGTTGTATAATATATATAATGTAATAAAAGGTATAGAATTAATATCACTGTAAGATATTTATAAACCAATTGTGAAAATTAATTTGGACATTAATAGAATTTGCTTTTTTTAATATACCAAACAAAAGTTGAACAATGTAGAGTAATATCAATATGACAAGTCATGAGGGAAAAAGAGCCTTAAGAGAGAAAAAAAAGCACAGATTTATGTGTTCAAATTTCTCTAGCCCCACCCTCTCCTACCAAGCCATTCTGCAAACTCATGAAAGAATCATCCCAAAGCTCCTCCACCATCTCGTTAATTCTTGCTTATGCCATCCAAGGATTTGGAATCTTGCTTTCCAAAGTATGGTCTACGGTCCAATAGCATCAACAACACCCGGAAATGTATTAGAAATGCAAACATATAGATTACTCCAGACCTACTGAAGCAGAGTCTGCATTTTAACAAGACTCCAGATGATGTGCATGTACATTATATGTTGAGAAGCAAAGTTTTATTTCTCTAGTGATCGATGGTAGATCTGAGCAAACCCTTTTGGGCAAAAAAAACCAAATCATTAAAAAATCCCATTGTAGATTTGATTTGCAATTCCCTAATGACTAATGATGACGCCCAATGTTTCATCCATTTATTTGCTATTTATGTAGCTTTAAGAAAATATCTATTCTAATTCTTTCTGCCTTATAATTAGAGTATTTGTCATTTTATTGTTAAATTAAGCATTCTTTGTATATTCAAAATGAAAATGTATTATTAGGGATATGATTTACAAATATTTTCTCTCATTCTGTGGGTTGTCTTTTCATTTTCTTGATGATGTCATTTGAAACATAAATATTTTTAATTTTGATTAAGTCTGATATTAACTTTTTACTTTTGTTGCTTGTACTTTTGATGTCATATCTCAGAAACTGTTGCTTAATTCAAGATTATGAAGATTTACTACTGTTTTCTTTTAAGTGTTTTATAGTTTTAGGTGATACAATTATGTCTAATATCCTTTTTGAGTTAATTTTTGTATATGGAGTGAGATAAAGGTGTTTTGCATGTGGATATCCAGTTGTGTCAACATGATTTGTTGAAAAGATTATTCTTTCCCTATTGAATTATCCTGGCACCCTTGTCATAAATCAATTGACACCAATATAAAAGTTTATTTCTAAATCCTGAATTCTATTCCATTGTTCTCCATATCTTCTGCAGCACCACATTTTCTTGATTACTGTAGCTTTGAAATCAGGAAGTATGCATTTCCTTAGTTTGTTCTTCTTTTTCAGGATAATTTTGCCTATTGAGAGTCCTTGCTATTCCATATGAAGTCTAGAACCAGCTTGCCAATTTTTACAAAGAAGTCGATTGGATCCTTATGGGGATTGCATTGACTCTATATCAGCTTGGGGAATATTGCCATCTTAACAATGTTAAGCCTTCCAATCCATGAACAAGGTATTTCTTTTCATTTGTTTAGATTTTTTTTAACTTCTTTTATTGATGTTTTGTAGTTTTCAGTGTACATATTTTTATTTCTTTTGTTAAAATTATTCCTAAGTATTTTATTCATTTTGATGCTATTATACATTACTTTGCTCTCTGGATTTAGTTTTCAAATTGTATTTTTAGTTTACTGAGACTTGTTTTATGCTCTAACATATGATGTATCCATGTACACTTGAGAAGAATTGTCTATTCTGCTGTTTTGGTGTGGATTGTTCTATAGAAATATTTTATACATTTATAGACAGTTGTTCAAGTCTGATGTTTTCTTCTTGGTATTCTGCCTAGTTATCCTATCTATTAATGAAAGTAGGGTAGTGAATTGTCCAACTATTACTGTTAAATTGTCTCTTACTTATTTCAGTTCTGTCAGTTTTACTTTATGTATTTTGGGGTTCTCTTCTGAGGTACCTCTATGTTAATAATTGTTATATCTTCCTGATGGATTGGCCCTTTTATAACTGACACTTTTGTGTCTAGTAACAATTTTTGTCTTAAAATCTGTATTGTCTCACAATAATATAGCCACCCCAGCTCTATTTTACTTAATGGTTGTAAGGTAAATCACTTTCCATTCTTTGATATTCAACCTATGTGTCTTCAAATCTGAAGTGTGTCTCATATGGAGAACATATAAATAGATCACATTTTTTATTCTATTCACCAATCTTTCCTTTTAGGTGGAGTGCATGTAACTTTTATATTAAATAAAATTGCTGTTATGGCCAGATATATGTTTGTCATTTTAACATTTCTTTTCTTTTCTTTATATCACATCATTTTGTTCTTCTTTTCTCCCATTACTCTTTTTTTGTGTTAAGTAAATATTTAATTATATACTATATTAATTCACGTTCCTTTTACAATATTTTAAAAATTATATTATTAATGGTCTCTCAATAGATTACAAAAAAACTCTTAATATTTAACAAATTAATTTGCAATATCACTTTCAATATGATACAAAAATTTTTCTCCATGGTGGGTCCATAATCTCACTCTTCCTTTGTAATGTTATCACCATACAAATTGCATCTTTAGAAATTAAATGATCATAAACACAGCTTGAAATTATAAATTATTATGAATAATAATATATAATTTATAATTAATTTTGGGGCAATTATCTTTTAAATCAGATAGGAGAAGAAAAGAATTCAAAACTGTGGTAATTTGAATATGGTGAATCCCAAAAGGAGAAAGATTGTTTGTGAACTAACCCATCACTATGGGTGTGAGGCCCTTTCAATTGGACTACATCAGTGAGGTGTGACTCAGGTTGAGTCTCTGTTCTTTTGCTGAATCTGATAAAGATGGAGATGCAAAGAGAGACACACACAGACACAGAAAAAGGAAGCTGCCGTATTTGATCCTGCCATGTGGTATAAGTTTCTTCCACAGCTGAGCTGCAAAGAGAGGCTCCGGAGAGGCTCAAAGAGCTGAGGCCCAGGGAGAGATACCTGATAGCTTACAGCTAAACTTGGGAAGAAACTGAGAGAGGAGGATCGGTAAGAGATAAACCCTATGTGAGGTTTGTCTGCAGCTCTAAAAAGGTGGAGATCTTGTCAGTGATTAGCAGCCATCTTGCCTCCCCACATGGCAGCTGACTTTGGTGAGAAAGAATGTCTTATGGTACATTCAGTTAGATTTTTAAAAATTATATATATATAATAGACAGTATTTTAAAGGATGTTTTAGGTTACAGAAAAGTTATATCAAAAGTATAGAGGGAAGAGGTTAAGCCAAGATGGTGGCAGAATAAGGGGCTCCAAGAGTTAGCTCATCCTACAGGGCAGTTAATAATCACCCTGAGCTATCTAAAGCACCTGTTTATCAGCCCCAGGAGACCAGAAGAGCATCCTGCAACATCCTTGAAAGTATGGAAGGGAGACACTGCCCATCTGCAGAGAAGATTTGTGAGTAGAGCCTTCTATGCCACAGAAGCTGGTGCCTCCAGCACAAGCCACCTCAGGAGTTGTTCCGTGGCTGGAGTTAGAAACTCCATTTCCCAAAAATGGGGGAGGAAGACATGGGTAGCACTGACTTCAGCTATTGTAATAAATTGGTGGGCTAAAATATAATCCTAAGAACAGCTCAAGTTTGAAACTGTTTGAGTCAGTAAGAGGCCGGTGGCTGCCATTTTGGCTCTGCCCCTGGCGTAAGGGGAAACAGGACTGATTGTGGGCCACAGTTCTGGTAGGTAGGGCTTCTTTCCACCAAGATCAGAATGCAGCTCTAGCCTAAGACCTGGCCCCACCTCCATCAGGGAGAAGGCTGACGGGACCTGAACCACCTCTCTGGGAAACTGGAAGCCATGCCACAGAGGCCGGTGCCCATCCTGCTCTGGCAGTGTCAGTGTGGGCTGCCTCAAGAGCTATTCCATGGCTTGAGTTGGAGGTTCCATTTCCCATGAACAGGGGGAGGAAGAGACATTTGGTCACTGAATTCAGCTACTGATTGGTGGAATTGGTTGGCTAAAGTATAATCCTAGGAATAGCTAGAGATTGAACCTGTCCAAGTTAGAAAGAGGCCAGTAGCCACCATTTTTACTCCACCCTTGGCATGAAGGGAAGCGGGGCTGACTGAAAATCACAGTGAAGTTAGGGATTGACTTCTTACCACCAAGATTGGATTGTAACCCTAGCCTAGGCTCCAGCCCCAACTCTGGCAAGGAGGAAGCTGGAAGGACCTGCACTGGGCTCTCCAGGCAACTGCAGGTGCTTTCAGCTGACACAGACTGAATAGTTGGACACCTGGGACTGCATCCACACACCCCAATAGGATAAGAGAAGAGCTAGGTTTCCTTGGCCTTCCTGTGCAATTGCAGGCAATTTAGCCCACACGAACTGGTTTGTTGAGTGCCTTCGAGTTCATCTCCACCTCTGACCCCCATTGGATAAGAGAGGGCTGGTGTTTCTTCAGCCTTTCAGGGCAACAGCAGGTCCTTTTGGCTTGCACAAACTCGACTGTTGGGCACCTGTGGCTCCACCTCTACCCCCAATAGGACAAGAGAAGGACTATGTTTGTCCAACCTCTCTGTGCAACTGCAGCTGATTTTGACCCACAAAGCTTGGACTGGTGAGTATTTGTGGATCCACTCCCACCCCCTAATAAGAAAGGAAGGGTCTGGTGTTTCCAAAGCCTTTCTGGGTAGAAGCAGACACTTTTGGCCTGCATGGACTGGACTGTTGGATGCCTGTGAATCCACTCCCACCTCCAATAAAATAAGAAGGGTCTGGTGTCTTCACAGCCTCCCCAGGCAACAGTGGGTACTTTCAGCCTACAGGGATTGAGCTGTTGGGTGCCTGTGGATCCAAGCCTACACCATAATAGAATAGGAGCAGCACAATGTACTTCCATTGGAATAAATCCAAATAGACCTACTCTGAGACACCTTTATAAACTGCCTTTATAGTAATAACATTGAGTGTTAATAGATTAAACTCCCTGATCAAATGACACAGATTGGCAGAATGGATAAGAAAATATGAGCCATCTATATGCTGTCTGCAAGAGACTCACCTTAGACCCAAGAATACCAATAGATTGAAAGTGAAAAGTTGGAAAAAGATATTCCATGCATGCAGAAACCAAAAAAAAAAAAAAAAAGCTG
>JAQZBX010000940.1:0-52593 GCA_029593785.1 Cabassous unicinctus | reverse complement strand
CAGGAGGTCAGGCTTCCAGGGTTCCTCTCTTCCCGGGTTTGCTTCTCTCCGGGCTCAGGATGGCTTCTCTCCACAAGGCCACCTGTAGACTATCAGGTGAATGGCTCCTCTCTTTTCCTGGGGCCTTCTCTCTTTCCTCATGACCAAGCTCCTCTGTATGCTTAATTCCTCAGGCTCCAGCATTAAAACTCTGCATCAGAACTTGAACATCAAAACTAACTCCATCCTTTGCCATGTATTTTATCTTTGATTCCCCACCCACCAAGGGCGGGGTTCAATGCCCTACTGATGTGACGCAATCAAAGCCCTAATCATAATGTAATCACACCCAGAGGAACAGACCAATTTACAATCATAATCCAATATATATTTTTGGAATTCATCAATAATGCCAAATTGCTACAGGTAGCTATACTTATATCAGATGAAATAAACTTTAAAAACGAAACTGTTATTAGAGACAAGGAAGGACATTAAATATTAATAAAAGGGATTATTCACCAGGAAGAAATAACGATCATAAATGTATATGAACTTAACTAGGATGCCCCAAGATACATGAGGCAAACACTGGCAAAACTGAAAGGAGAAATAGACATGGCTACAATAAAAGTTGGAGACTTCAATACACCACTCTCAGCATTAGATAGAACATCTGGGCAGGGGATCAATAGAGAAACAGAAAGCTTGAATAATATGATAAATGGACCACCTAATAAACATATACAGAATATTGCACCACAAACCAGCAGAATATATATTCTTTTCAAGTGCTCACAGATCTTTCTCCAGGATAGACCATAGGTTGGGTCACAAAACAGATCTCAGTAAATTCAACAAGATCGACGTTATACCAAAGCACTTTCTTTAATCATAATGGAATAAAGTTGGAAATAAACAAGAGGCAGAAAAAGGGAAAATTGTCATATATATGGAGATTAAACAACACACTCATAAATAATCATTGGGTCAAAGAAGAAATTTCAAGAGAAATCTAGAAATAACTTGAGATGAAAGAAAATGAGAACACACCATATCAGAACTTATGGGATGCAGCATAAGCAGTGCAGAGAAGGAAATTTATAGCCCTCAGCTTACATTAAAAAAGAAGAAAAAACTAAAATCAATGACCTAACTTCACAGCTGGAGGAACTAGAAAAAGAACCGCAAACTAATCCCAAATCAAGTAGAAGGAATGAAATAACAAAGATCAGAGCAGAAATAAATGAAATTGAGAACAACAACAACAACAAAAAACACAATAGAATTAATGACACCAAAAGTTGAAGATTAACGAAATCGACACACCCTTAGCTAGATTAAGAAAAAAAGAGAAGGCGCAAATAAATGAAATAAAAATGAAAACAGGGACATTACTACTGACCCCACAGAAATAAGAGAGATCATAAGAGGGTACTGTGAACAACTTTATGCCAAAAAACTAGACGATGTAGATGAAATGGAAAAATTTATAGGAACATACAAACAACCTACATTAACCCTAGAAGAAATAAAAGACCTCATCAAACCAATCACATGTAAATAGATTGAAACAGTTATCAAAGAGCTCTCCAAAATGAAAAGCCCAGGGTCAGATGGTTTCACAGGTGAGTTCTAACAAGCATTCAAAGAAGACTTAATAAAAATCTTACTTAAGCTCTTCCAAAAAATTGAACAAGAAGAAACATTAATAAACTCATTCTCAGAAAACAATTTCACCCTAATACCAAAGCTGGATAATGATATTACAAAAAAAGAAAATTACAGACCCATTTCTCTAATAAATATGGATGCAAAAATCCTCAATAAAATACTTGCTATTTGAATCCAACAGCACATTAAAAGAATTATTCATCATGATCAAATGGGTTTTATAACAGGCATACAAGGGTGGTTCAACACAGGAAAATCAATCAGCATAATACACCACATTAATAAATCAAAGAAGAAAAATCACATGATCTTATTGATTGAGAAAATACAGCATTCTTTCTTGATAAAAATACTACAAAAGATAGGAATTGAAGTAAACATTCTCAACATGATAAAGGCCATATATTAAAAACCCTCAGCTAGCATTGTACTTTATGGTGAAAGATTTCCTGTTAAGATCAGGGACAAAACAAGGATGCCCACTGTCACCACTGTTGTTCACTATAGAGCTAGAGGTTCTAGCTAGAATAATCAGGCAAGATAAAGAAATAAAAGGCATACAAATCGAAAGGAAGAAGTAAAACTTTCACTGTTCGCAGGTAATATGATCCTATATCTAGAATGTCCCAAAAAATCTACAACAAAGCTGCTACCAGAGCTAATAAATGATTTCAGTAGAGTGTCAGGATAAAAGATCAATATATGCAAAAATCAGTGGTGTTTCTATACAATTTTAATGTGTAATTTGAGGAGGAATTCAGGAAAAAGTTCCATTTACAATAGCAACTAAAAGAATCAAATATCTAGGAATAAACTTAACCAAGGATGTAAAGCACATGTATTCAGAAAACTGCAATGCATTGCTAAAAGAAATCAAAAAGGATCTAAAAAATTGGGAAAACATTCCATGCTCTTGAATTGGAAGACTAAATATCATTAAGATGTCAATTATACCTAAATTGATATACAGATTCAATGCAAACCCTATAAAATTCCACCAGCATTTTTCAAACAAATGCAAAACACAATTATCAAATTTATCTGGAAGGGTAAGGAGCCCTTAATAGCCAGAAATACCTTAAAAAGGAAAAGCAAAGTTGGAGGACTATCACTTCCAGACTTTAAATCATATTACCTAGCTGCAGTGGTAAAAAACATCATGGTATTTGCATAAAGATAGACACATAGACCAATGAAAACAATTTGATGGTTCAGAAACAGACCCTCACATCTACTGTCAAGTGATTTTTGACAAGCCTGTCAAACCCACCCAGCTGGGGCAGAACAGTCTATTCGATAAATGGTGCTTGGAGAACTGGATATCCATAGCCAAAAGAAATAAAGAAGACCTCTATCTCACATTTTATACAAAAATTAACTCAAAATTGAGCAAAGACCTAAATATAAAAGAAAGAACGATAAAGATCGTAGAAGAAAATGTAGGGAAACATCTTTAAGACCTGGTTGTGGATTCTTAAACTTTACACCAAAAGCACGAGCAACAAAAGAAAACAATGGATAAATAGAACCTCCTCAAACTCAAACACCTTTGGGATTCAAAGGACTTCGTCAAGAAGGTGAAAAGGCAGGCCACTCAATGGGAGAAAGTATTTGGAAACCACATATCTGATAAGGGTTTGCTTTCCAGTCTATGTGAAGAGACCATACAACTCAACAATAAAAGAGCAAGCAATCCAATTAAAAAATGGGCAAAAGATTTAAATAGACATTTCTCCAAAGAGGAAATACAAATGTCCAAAAAGCACATGAAAAAATGTTCCATATCACTAGCTATTAGGGAAATACAAATAAAAAAGAGAATGAGATATCATCTAACACCACACAGAATGGCCTTTACTAAAAATATAGACAACAATTAGTGCTGGAGAGGATGTGGAGAAATAGGATCCCTCCTTCACTGTTGGTGGGATTGTAAAATGGTGCTGTCTCTGTGGAAGACAGTTTGGTGTTTCCTCAGGAAGCTAAATATAGAACTTCCATATAATCCAGCAATTCCTCTACTAGGAATATATCCAGAAGATCTTAAAACTATGACAACAAACAGACATCTGCACATCGATGTTCACAGTTGCCAAAAGATGGAATGACTTAAGTGTCCATCAACCAATGAATGGATAAACAAAATATGGTATATACATACAATAGAATAATATTTTGCTGAGTATGGGTTGAATGGTGCAAGGAACTGAGAGGAGGGTTGGGGGAGGGAATAAATGAACACTGGGGATAGGTGGGTATGTGGGTGAAACTACAATGTTGAGAAAACTCTATTGGCAATATGCAAGGAAGCGTTAGGGGTTTAGGGTGTTGAACGGGGAGCCATTTGGGACAGGGCACACCTTGGACAGTCTTCTAGAGAATGCAAGTGATCATTTTGTCATAGTGTGCTGTATTAGTGGGGGAGACCACATAATTAGTGGGAAGGAGCTGGACTCCTATGCTGGGGAAGCTGGATATGTTCTCAAACGGGGGGGAGGGGTTTCTCTTGAGAGCATGGACACTTCCTAATAGGGGAGGACAGACTAATGTGTCCACCCTCAGCATTGTTGCAAGTATCTAAGAATCTTGTACTTCAAGTAGTGAAGCCTGGTGGTCTCTGTGGGTCCTGAGGGGAGGGGGAGGGAGGAATAGAAGAGATTGAAGAGGGGGCATTTGGGGGCAATGGGAGTATTCTGCATGATCATACAATGATGGATACAGGCCATGTTAAATTTCATCAAAAAATTATAAAAGTGTATGGTCTAAAATGTAAACCCTAATGTAAACCATTGACCATGGTTTGTAGCTATGTTTCAATATTTATACATCAATTGTAACAAATGTACCATGTGCATGTAAAAAGATTATTAATAGGGAAACGGGAAAAGGGGAAAGATGTTGGGTATATGGGAGCCCCCTATATTCTGTATGTAATCTTACTATAACCTAAAACTTCTTTGAAGACAGTAAAAAAAAAAAGTAAGATACTGGAGAAGAAATGGAAGAAAAAGCCACTGTACAGACAGGACAACTGATATTACAGTGATGAAAGGAAAAATGTCAAAAAATAATTTATTTTATTTTATTTTTTAAATGTTTTTCATTTTTTTAAATACACCAATCCTTTACTTTATTTTAGTTTTACTTTCCTTAAATTATTGTGTATTTTATTTCTTATGTTTAAACATATCATTATTATTTCATTTTCCTATTAATCAAATTTGGCAATATTCTTGGCTTCATTTTTGAAGCAGTTTTGGATCATAGAAGGGTTACAACTATGGGAAGGGAGGAGTAATGGGGTGGGGTGTCAGTGTTGGGGGATACATGGGAGGAAGTTCACCTGGGAATACATATAAGGTATATAAATATGTTCAAATGCTCATGGAGCATTGCCACAGTGGGTGGAGATGCACACAACAAATGAAAGATTATTGAATTTCTATCCTTGGGATCTCTGCCACGTTCTCTAATGGAATAGCAAAAATCCCCCAAGTGCAAGGGCAATGGCAAGTGAAGAAGGATGGTCCATTGATGGGCCCTTGATGTTGGTGACTATGCTTGTGAGCCTTTTGCTCTTGAATTTGCAACTTAGCCAAGTGTTGGAGAGTGCCTAAGAGTTGCCTCTTGAGAGCCTCCTTATTGCTCAAATGTGGCCTATCTCTAAGCCAAACTCAGCATATAAATGCATTACCTTCCCCCCAGTGTGGTAGATGACTCCCGGGGTTGAGTCTCCCTGGCACTGAGGGATTACTACCAAGTACCAGCTGGTGATACAACTGGAAAAAGACCTTGAATAAAAGGGGGAAAAAAGACAATTGAGTGTATATGGCTAAGAGACTTCAAAGTGAGTTGGGAGGTCCTCAGACATGCCTCTGCATGTCTCTGCAGGGTCTCATAGAAGGCCAAGAGAGATACAACCCCAAATAGTGGGGATCCTGAGGGCTCTGGAGACACCCAGGACCTATGGCCATGATAGAGAGCTCTGGAGTTTGGTGCCTTGCCAGTGGCCTTACTTTGGAGTTTGTGCTCCCGAGTGTGACAGAGTTGGACTCAGATGTGACTTCTCTACACATGCATCTTCTGCCCTTTTATTTGAACCTATAGTTGGTGCTGGAGTTGGTAGGTATACATCCAAGAGACTTTAATCTCTGGCTGTCCATGTGCCACCTGGGCCCTGAAATTCAATGAAGTTACAATACTTACTCTGCAGTTCCTTGGACTCACCCAGGACAACTAACAAGGAGATGATGATGGACAACAACCATCCCAAGGAACCAAGAGAGTCTACAACTGCAAGCAAGAGAGTCCCATCCATCTGCCTCATGGGATCAAAGCCTCCTCTCAATTAAAGGGGGAGTGGGCAACCCTGTCCCAGAATCCTCAGGACTGGGGAATGAACTACAGACTAAAGTAGACTTACTGGTCTACTGTAGACTTATTGTGATTCTAGCAATGGAATAAACTTTATTATTCATGTGGACACAATGGCCACTAGAGGTTCTGAGGGCAAGGAAAGGGAAATACAGGTGAAATATGGAGACATTTTGGGGACTTGGAAATTTTCCTGAATGACATTACAATGACAGTTATGGGCCATTACATATCTTGCCATAACCTACAAAATTGTACGGGAGAGAGTGTATACTATAATGTAAACTATAATTCATGTTTAGTGGCAATGCTCTAAAATGTTTTCATCAATTGTAACGAATGTACCACACTAAAGAAAGATGTTGTTAATGTGGGAAAATGTGGGAGGTGTAGGAAGTGGGGCATATGGGAATCTTATGTAACATTTATGTAACTGAAATACCTTTTTAAAAATATATATATTAAAAAATATTGCATGATATCATTAGTATGAACTAAATACAAAGAATTAATGCATGGAGTTAAAACCTAGTGCATTGGTTATTAGGAGAAAAGAGGAGGGTTGAGAAGATATACTGATGCTTAATATATGTAGAAGTTTTAATTAACTTGACTGTAAAAGTGTGGAAATGGGTAGAATTGATGGTAACACATTATAGTGAGTAGCAGCTCATTTATAAATGGGATTGTGGCTGAAAAGGGTACGCTGGGGAAGTAAATGTCAACTTAAAGAAAGGTAGAGAATAATCTAGGGACTAAATAACACAGTGAACCCAGAAGTGGATGAGTATTGTGGTTGATGGTACAGATGCAAGAGTGTCCTTCTGTGAGCTAGAGTGGATGTACATCACTATTGTAGTGTGGTAAAATTGTAGAGAAGCATGGGAAAAATACAATTGGTATGATCTATGGACTGTGGTTAACAGCAATACTATGATATTCTTGCATCAATGCCAAAGATGTACCATACTGATAACAGGGTGGTATGGAAAAAGTGTGTCAAATGTACACTATGGACCATCGTTGGTGGTAATAGTCTGATGATATTATCTTATAGTCTGTAACAAATATTCCATTACTGTGTGGTGTGTTGGTGAAGAGGTGTGGTATGGGAATTCTACACATATGCATGATTGTTTTGTAAGTTCACAACCTCTGTAATAAAAATATATATTTTAAAAAATACGGTAGGATGGGTGGAAAACACACTAAAGGTAAGATAGGGACTAGCGTTAGTAGTAATATTTTGATGATGCTTTTGCATAGTTTGTAACAAATGTTTCATAAGAATGCATGGTATTGGTGGAGGGGAGATGTGTGAGACCCCTGTATGATGCTACGCATGCTTATTTTGTAAGTACACTTATTTTTTTTATGTATGTTTATGTATGAATGATATACTTCAATAAAAATATATAAAAGAATAAATAAATCATTTTTAAAACAAAAAAAGTATAAAGGATTCCCATATACCCCATCCCCTGCCCCTCCCATATCTTTCCCTATTAATAACATCTTACATTAGAGTGGTACATTTGTTACAAGTAATGAAAATATATTAAAGCATTTTACTAGCCAAGGACTATAGTTTGCTTTATGGTTACACTTTGCTCTGTACAATTTTACAGGTTTTGTCAAAATATAAATTGGCCAGTATACATCATTACAATGTCATTCAGGACAATTACACTGTCCCCAAAATACTCCATGTTATAACTATTTTTCGCTCTCCCTCCCCTCAGAACCTCTGATGATCACTGCCTTTATATCAATGATACAAGTTCTTTCATTTCTAGAAAAATAAATAATTCTACTTTAGTCCATATTTGCATTCCCACCCCCCTTATGTTTGTTCATTCCTTAGTCTTGAGGATTTGGGGATGATGATGCCCACTTTCTTCCTTACTGAAAGGGGGCTTAGACTTCATGGGGCAAATGGATGGAAGTGTCTTGTTTGCAGTTACAGATACTTTCTGTTCTTTGGGATAGGTATTGTCCATCATCATCCTTTTGTTAGTTGTCCTGGGCAAATCTGATGAACTGGGACAGTAGGTGTTGCAACTGCTGCAATTCAGGGCTCAACTGGCATATGAACAAACCAAAGATTAAAGTCTCTGAGACCTATATTTAACGAGTATAATTCTAATTATAGGTCCAATTAAAAAGGGGCCGAAGAGCCATGTGTAGGGAAATTATGAATGAGTCTAACTCTGTTACATTGGGGAGCATGTTTCAAAGTAAGGCCCACTGTCAGGTTGCTGAATTCCAGAGATTGTCTGCCCTGTCTATAGTGTCCAGATGTCTCTAGAGCCCTCAGGATCCCTGCTGTTTGAATGTAGCAGTCAGTGAGATCCCGCTGAGACGTGCATATCTGTAACCTCTGGAATGAACTCCTAACTCACTTTGAAATCTCTTAGCCATAAAATCTCATTTGTATTTAATATTTCCCCCTTTCAGTCAAGATCTTTTTCCAAATGCATTGCGAGTTGGTGCTGGGAAGTAATCATTCGGTGCCAGAGAGGCTCATCCCCAGGAGTCATGTCCCATGCCAGCAGGGAAGGTAGTATGTTTATATGCTGAGCTTGGCTTAGAGAGATACCATATTTGAGCAACAAAGAGTTTTTCAGGAGGTAACTCTTTGACAATATATAATACTAGGCTAAATTTCCATTTCACAAGAACAAGGTTCATAAGTACAAACATCAATATCAAGGGCCTCATGCAATGGTCTGTCCTTCGCTAGGCACTGACCATGTGCTTGAGGCATTCGTGTTGTTCTATTAGAAAACGTAGCAGGACTTTCCAGAGTGGGAATTCAATATTTTCATGGCCTTGGAACTGTAAGCTTTTACCCAAAACAAATCCCCTTTATAAAAGCCAACACATTTCTGGAACTCTATTTAATGTAAATGCTTACCATTCTGAGGCTGTGAAATGTCCAAATCAAGCATCAGCAGAGATGCTTTCTCACCAAAGTCACGTACTGGTGATCTTAGGCTTCTGCCATCCCAAATATAATTCACATTATAAAACCCAACCATATTCTGGTACTTTGCATCAGCAGCCATTTGGCAAACTAAAGCAGCAGATTTAGAAAGCAAGCAGAAGTGCAACCATTGTTGAGCAGACTCAAACTTCTAAAATCTTTTTATCAGTTAAGTATGAGGTATATATTGAACCAAGATACCTAACTGCACAGTAAGTAGCAGAAATAACTGGGGTGTGTGCAAGAGTTTGTGGAAAGCCCTTCAGACTTAAAACTGTGAACAGATATACACAGGAGCTCCACCTTCTCATGGTCCTCAATGTGTGCTGTGATGATGGATCCTATATCTAATAGGAGGCCTGATGGCCTAGTGGCTAAATTCACACTGGGTTGAAAGAAATTTTAAAAAAACAAAACAAGAAAAAACAAAAAAATCCTCAGTTATTGGAAATTAAAAATTGAGTATTTCATGAGTTGGGAGAACAAGGTAGTAAATGGTGTAAAAATATTACAAAATGCAAGTTTTGAAATTCTTCATTTAGCTACATGTTTTCACCTTATAAATGGGATCATAGGAAGTGAGACAGAAGATATTGGGACATAAGAAAGTGACTGAGCATCAGAGAAGACAGAGGAGTCACTTTAAGAAGAAATATGGCGCATAAACCAAACTGAGTTTTTTCCGGAAGAACTCCTTTGGCACATATTTCCACCTCCATTCCTCTACATTGTATTTTCCAGTGAATTCTGCTTGTCTTCTGCTTCTACCTTCCAGACTTTAAGAAATGTAACAAACATTGTGGGGTAATAAATAATTTAAATGGATGGACCATTGGTAGTAAATCTAATCAATTATTCCACAGACATGCATGGAGGGTATTCCCCGAAATAAATTTCTTTATAACAGTATGCAAAGCATGTATAAACCATAATGTGTCTAGTGCCATCTACACCTTAAACTATTTACACATTTGGTCCATCCCAAAGTGTCTTGCTTGAAAAGCTTCTTTTACTTTTCTTTAAAGTAACTCAATCTATGTATTTCCTATACATTTGCATTTAATAATGGGAACTCTGCTCAGTAAGAGTTGCTGGAATCTTATTTTGAATTTTTACAATTACCTGGAAAATACAATTTTATTACTATTTAATGAGATTGGGTTATGTTTAATATAAAGCCAATGAAAAGTTAATAATGAAGCTGGCCAAATCTCCATTCCAGAATTTGTGATGAATAATAACGTTGAAAGAAAATAAGACAAAAATAAAGATTCATATACTAGTAGAACTAAGAAATGTGAAATGTGGACCTTAGGGGGAAAATGCCCTTAAGTCTATATATGATTATGCATTTTTCATAGAAATGAATGCTCCTTAGAATGTTCTCATTACTTCTAAACTACTTTGAATTATCAAACTTTGCCAATAATGCACTTAAAATCTGCTTATCTAGAACAAATTATAGATGCTCAAGGTCATAAAACAGTGAGTGGCAAAGCCAAGTTGAGCACAGGATTCTCCTGACTTACCATCACTCATTCCAATTTCCTGCTGCACAGTCTAGGAGCATTTGCCTACTATTACCCTCTCTAGAGATGTCTCCTCTGCTATATATATTTAATCAAAATTTTCTTACAAAATCCTCACTTCTCCAATTTCTTGCTAGTAATTCTAGTAGTTAAATATCAAAGAGAAAGAAAAATATTTTATTTTATTCTAATATTTTATTCTAATTGATTATGTTAGCTTCTTCATGGGCATGACATTTTCAAATAGAACACTTGGTTTCCCTTGAGGGATAAACTCTAACCCAAAACACGGGTCCCAATGGCAATTTGTTGGAAACTCATTCTCAGCACCAACAAAACAGCAAGTGATCTACTACATTACACAGATTTTTTGGTCTGAAACATCTAATTTGTTCATGAATAATGCAGTGCAAAAGCTAATATGCAGTTTATAATATTCAGAGTGTTTCTACCTGACTTATCCCATTTCATCTTATGTCATAGTACATCACATATTCCAACCTGATAAACTGACAGAGACAAGGAATGTGAAAGAAACCAGGTGGAGTCAATGATGGTGTTCCAGACTAATCCCAAATGTGTGAAGTAGGATGTCATTGTCACTCAAACTTCTACTTACCATAATTAAGGTAACACACACCAACCAATTTTGCATACAACCAGAGTACAGATATACTGTTCAGGTACGTGCCCGTCTACAGGCTTTTGTTGGCCATTTTTATTTTTTGTCATATACTCCAGCAATTAAAAAGCTTGTACTGATAATGGCAACCTGCATAATTCACTTATGAAAACCCTCAGGTTTAATATAAAAACTCTGTATAAAACCAGCCTTCCACTCATTAATGATGGTACTCACAAAAACAAATAAAAGCTCTCTCCTTATTCTTTCACCCACTCTTCCATTTGCATCCAGTTTGGAATAGTGGTCTGATTACAAACTGCATGACTTGAACCACTTAACAAACTACTTACAAAAGCAATTCACCACTACTATTCTTTTGCCAATTTTTGTTACTTTCATATTGTTGAATTTTCTCTTTATTATTTGTGAAATAAAACAAAAACAATGCAAGCAACCAAAAAATAATAAAGGTATATAGGGATGAATTTTAGTTTGTGTTCTCCTGGCTTTAGTTCTTGCTCTGTTATCTTGATACTATCATTCTCTCATAAAGAATGGGCAATTTCCAATATAGCCCACAATCCATAACTTGTTTTTGTCAAACTTGAAGCTAGATCATCTCAGAGAATCTTGCTGACTGTTAAGATATTTGCCTATCCTTTGACACCAGATGCCAAGCTATTGTGAACTCTGTCTAATTAGTAAAGAAAGGTGCTCTCATCACATTTTACTACCAACTGCTAGATATGAAATAGAAGACTTGCTGTGATGGTTAGGCTAATGTGTCAACTTGGCCAAGTAATGTGCCCAGTTGTTTGGTCAAGCAAGCACTGGGCTCATTGTAATGCAAGGACATTTAGTAGACTTTGATCATCAGCGAGTAGATTGCATCTATGGCTAATTGCATCTACAATCAACTGAGGAGACTGCTGTCATCACTGAGAGACTTCTCATTCAATGAGTTGAAGATCTTAAAAGCAGAAGTGATTTCAGCATTCAGGAAGTGAATTCCCACCTCCACTTCAGACAACCAGCGTCTCCTGGTTCCAGAAAACCTTCATCAGAATTTTCGTTTTGCAGCCTGTCCTACAGAATTTGGACTTGTGAAACACCATGATATGGTGAGATAATTTTATAAAATCTCATACTATTTACAGATATCTGTTGTTGGTTCTATTACCCTAGAGAACCCTGGCTAATACAGTTGCTTATCTTACATTTGTTGATTTATGAATGAACAAACAATAATAAAGGATGACTTCAATGGCTTTCCTGGAGATGGAATTATTAATCTGATTTTTTATCTATTCATTAAGTTTTTCTTGGATCAACTGATCTACATGAGATAGTTTGTGTGGCCTTTTCATCTTCAAATTCCCTTACCTTATCTCAACCAAATCCACTAAGTTTCTGAGATGAAACACAATATCACAGAAAACTGCACTAGTTTAAATCATACCAAAAAGGATGAATTTACTTCTTGCTTTTTCAAAGAATTTAAGAAATTGAAAGCAAAATAAAGATATATCGTTCTATAAGGCATCTGAGGAATCTGAATTACCTTCAGCAAAGTGATCAGGTACATGATGACAACAGCTTGAATTTATCTTTTAACTAAAACATTTATTCAGAGGTTACTTTTGCATTTTACCTCCATAGAATATTTTATATGGAATTTTGAGCTAGAGGAAGTCAATAGCAGTTATTTTAAATTCCAAGAATACAAAATCTCCATATATTACAGTGATAGCTTTATATGTGCAAAATTATTTTGACTAAATTAATCTTGCCATTCGTACAATAGCCCTCATATTATAAGACACTTTTAGAGTGGTTCTTAACCAGAAATTAATTTTAGAATTTTAGATAAATTTTTTGAGACATACACATGTCCATTATACATTCACAATGAAACTGAGTAGATCTAGACTGCACCCGACATTTATAGTTTTTTTAAAAAAATTTCCAAGTAAATATGATACACATCAACAAATGAGTATACTGATTACTCAAGTACTATTCTAATAATGGCAATTGAAAAAATGTATTAGTCAGAGTAAGAAATGGTGGCTGTGGTAACAAGCAATCCCCAAAATGTCAGTGGCTCAGCCAACTATGGTTATTTTCTCATTGTAATCACAATCTGTTATGGGTCATTCAGGGACCAGTTTTTTTTTTTTAATGTGATATCTCAAATTCTTTTCACATAATAACATGCTTCTAACTTTCATACAGGAGAGAACACATCTGGTCATAATCATTTCAATCAAGAAGAGCACATTAATAAGAACTAATTACATTACTCCAACTAGGTAGAAGGAAGGCAAGAAATGTCAACTAGCGAGAGAAACAGAAAAAAATGATAAATTGATCTTGGTGATGCCTGATAATATAATGGATAGCTTGTAGAGAAGATTCAAAGATAAACAGATAAACGAACACCTAAGAAGTATTCATTATATGAAGTGATATTCATAGACCTAAATACTTAACACCGAAATTTAATTGTCTGATATGCTTAATATTGAAAATAAATCTCCTGAACTAGACTTATGATATGTATATTTTATCTGACTCTTACAATAAAGAAATGCACTACTTCCAAAACGTTGGAAAACAATTATTTAATTAGTTCGTCTTTTAAGGTGTCATTTATTTCACTGAGAATGATAAGTTAAATCTATTTTATATCACCTCACAGAAGTGATCTAATTGTATGGCATATCCCACCATGATATATTTATGAAGTCAATTATTTCAATTGTTGCAGAGAAAAAAAAGTATTTTACAATGGGAAGTTGGATTTGTCGGTCAAAAATATATTTAGGAAACAGGTAAGAGTTTATTTACTATACATACTATTTGGCACATATTTTTCCAGGTAAGTCTAACTTGCTACATTTTCTAGTACCAGAGAAAGAATCACTGAGCTTTGGTTATCAACTTGTGCAATACTCAAGTCTAATTGTGAGATGAAATATGTCCAAGGCCTACAGACGTTTGTGAGTCATTTACGTTTTCTGTACTGTAGATTTCTACCTGTTTTTTGTACTTTTCAAAGATGAAGTGAGGAATGTGTCACAAAATATAGGTAAAAATGAAACAAGCAAAAAAGAACAAGTGAATGAAAACTTAATATATAATTTAAGGTAACTTCTGTGAAATTACTTTTAAGACAATTGAAAGGCAAATGTGGAAGTTGCTTAGTCAATATTTATCAAAAAGATGGCAAAAAAAGAGGATTAATTTTGAGATCTCTTTGCAGCTCATGTAAGGATTAGGCAAAAGATATATTTTTTTTTCCGATGCTCATTCTTCCTTTTCTTAGATATAGTTACTGAGGTCTCTGAGACTTGATTTTCTCAGTCACTCAGAGCATATAATTTTAGAATGTAGTTGGTGGGAATTCTTTGCAAACTGGAACTAATTGTGCATCATAATTTGAGCAATTTAGCAAAGAAATTAAAGATACATGTAATAAAATGGAGTATCCCAGCAATCCTAATCTAGGCAGTAGGCATTTTAAGATAACAGACAACTAATAGAATTTTAAGTGCAGAATACCAAATGAAAGAGTTGAAAATCAATCATTAAGAGACAGGCTTGTCTAAATAAGTGTGACAAATTGAAGTCTAAGAATCAGTTCTTTTAAAGAATCAAACTGCTAACAGGGGTAACTGTCAGTAGACAACATTCTGAGTTAAGCAATTTTGAAATACAAGCATGCATGTTTAATGTCCCAGGACCGATGTGGATTCCTTAAATTCCAGTTTGCATATTCACATTTTGTAAGTCTGGTCATGCAGGTTGTTTCAATTATTGTTAATATGTTAATGGCTTCTACATCTTTATCATTAGATAAGGGCTAGCTCTTGAAATACACACATGTAAATACACATAAACACCCACTAACAAGCATTATGCAAAATAAACCTCTACATGTGGATTATTCACAGGCAGGTTAAACTCATTCTGTTTAAACAAAACTCATCATATTTTCCTGCATCTCCTCTTATGTTTCCTTTCCTTTCAAAGGGCACCAACAAATTCATATGAAGCACCTAATTCCACCATGCTTCAGTTCATGACATTTCCAGGAAACACCAATCTTTATTTATTACACATCTTAAGCTCAGAAGACTATTGTGTCCACTTATATTTCTTCAACAACTTCTTACCTAATTTCCTTTTTCCCAGCTTTGCTATCAGATTGAGCTTCCCCAAATTGACATCTGACCATGAGCTTCTCCTAAATAAAACTCTTTTATAGTTACCTATGGAGTTCAGGGCAAAACCTCTAGTTCAGGGCTCAGTAAAACTATAACCTGTGGTCCACCAGTAGTTTTTCTACAACCTGGAAACTAAGAATGGTTTTCACTTTTTAAAATGGTTATATAGCTATCTACTTAATATCCTTGATCTTGCCTCTAATACTGCAAAATCTAAAATATTATCTCTCTGACTTTTTACAGAACAAGACCGCCAACTCCTATGCTAGGGGCTTATAGAAACCCATTACATAGAGTGTTATCATGTTGGCTTCAGCTCTTGCCATGCGCCTGGAGCTTACTCTCCAACCAATGACAATCTTGGACATTGTTGAATTTTTAGAACATAAAATGATCATTTTCACTCTCAGTCCTTTTTATCCAGTGCTTTCTCTGCTTGGACATGCTCACCTCTCTCATCTTTGTCATTAAGACAATCCATTTTGTCCTTCAAATACAATTGACCTCTTCCAGGAAAGTTTTACTGAACTTCACTTTTCTGACAAAGGTGGCAGTTCTCCCTTCTCTGACCAACCCTCATATTAAAAATATGTCATGGTCCTTGTTCCACAGTGCTGTATGTGGTAGTTTGTATTTTACAAAATGGCTGCCACATAATCTCCCAGTCCATATGTTCTTCTGTTCTCTGGGGTTTGGGTCTTCACCCTTTGAATCTGAGTGGGCCTTGTGACTGTCTCAATTACTAGAAGATGGCAGAGTTGACACTGGGACCAGTTATGAGAGGAGCCCTTAAAAGACTCTCAGCTTGTTATTTCTGCTGCTTGGAAACCAGACTCTAAATAAGAATTGTGACCAGCCCAAGTCCATCATGGATAATAAGCTTGAGCACATGGAGAGGCCATGGAGAGTGAGATGTCATGTGGAGAGAGAGGACAAGGAGCTTGAGACTCCAGACAGGTGAATGAAGATGTCATTGTGGAAGTGTGTTCTCCAACCCTAATGCTCCAATGAAACCACATGGACCCAGGTGAGCTCCTCTTAAATTTCTGTCCTAAATATGTGAGCCAAATAAATGTTTGTTTTAAGCCAGTAGCTTTTGGGGTGATTTGTCATAAAGCAATATATAATTAGAACAATGGAATTTCTTCATTATTGCTCATCTTTTTACCATTTGAATGTAAGGTTTAGGTGACTGGATACTCGGAAGAATTCTCCCTTGCTAAGCTTGTTTCCTATGCCAGCATAGGAAACATTTGTTAAGTACCTATTGACAGAATGAATAAATCAATGAGCTTTCAGAGTTGAATATATGATTGGCTATGTAAATGAATCAAGTATCAGTAAAACCTGTAGCCATAAATGCTATCTTCTATGGAAAGAGGAAGCACAAGAGATCTGAAAAGGAAGTGAGAAGAAGGAATGGAGAGGAGGTAATAGGGTGGACTTATATGGAGTTAGAAAGAGGAAAATGAATTGAGGAGTAGGAAGAGGCAGCTGGGAAGTTGTGTCAAGGGCAAAATCCAGGGGAAATCAGCCACAAGCTTCCAAGAGTCCTCTCCTAGTGGAATCACACAGGATGTGCAGTGAGATGTGATAAAGTGTGCAAAATAGTGCAAACAAGAGGGCACATTAGAGACTCACTACCTGGGGTTTATCCTGAGGGCTGTTCATGTAAGCAGCCTCTGCCTAGCATGTGCCAAAATTCCAGACTACCAGAAGGAAAACAGATGTTCAGCCTAAATCACATTGTCTGAACAGACAGCTTAAGCATCATGATCTAGTCATATCAGTTCTGAGAATGGTGTAGACCCACCTGAAAATCTACCTCCCCAGATGCCAGCTCAGGGCCAACCTTGTAAGCTGGCCTTTCAAAGGGTCACAGTCAGGCCTGCTTACATTAACTCATTCCTGCATAGAAGGGACTCACTATAGTCCTTAGAGGCTACCCTCAGCCCCTTTTATTCTGTCATCAAGAAGCCATTTGTGACTCTAGAGGAAAAACCCCAGTGAATGCTTTTTTACACTCTTAGTAGATTCAATTTCAATTAAGACAGTCCTCTACCTTATCGTCCTTAAGAGAACATTTAAACAGTCAGTGTTTAGTATGAAAAAAGAGACTTTCTATCTAGCTCTTATATTACAAGGGAATCTTTAAATTTTTTTTAATGTTGCAAATATTTATTGACTATCTGCCATGTGCAAGACACTGTGCTAAGGTTTATTATGATGACTATGGAACAGAAACTTCCCATTAGGACTTCAGGAAACAATGTGGGAGACTAAATAACAGATAAATGATAACTGCTATGTTATCTGGTAAAGAGGATAATGGAAGGCTTCACATGGCTTTCTTTGTACATCACAAAGGAGATATCTAAGGCTCTTGGGGACAGAGTATTGGAAAATATCCTGCTTCTGCAGTTAACCAGTGAGCCAAGAGCTTAATTATGAGGAGAATTTAGCCATGCAGAAATAAGAGGAAGGAGTTTGGATTTTTAGCAGAAAGAACAGTATAACCGAAGGAGGTCATTTGAGGTATTGTAAATAAAATGTGTTATTAGCATGCAGGTATTTAAAGGGAAAAGTCTGGAGTGAAGATAGAGAATCAGATGGAATGAGACCATCAACTTCAAGTTTGAACTTTGAATGGAGACAATGGGAAGCCACTCTATATCTTAAAGTGAAAAGACAAGGTTAGAAGATTATTTAGAACAGATTTTTCAGATCCCATTGTGAAAAGTGCATCAGAGTAGTGTTTCCCCTAATTTGGTTATTCTTATAAAACTTCAGGTTTGTAAATTCTTCTGCCATTATAACTTGTTTTCTTTATATGGATCTTAAAATCAACTCACCTTCAAATTCTTCTTACTATCCAATAATATCTGTGAAATAATATATATACTTATATTGAGTATAAAATATATACTCAATATATAATTTAAAAATGTTCATGAATATATACCCCCATATAAACAGATAGGAAAGATTATTTCTACCTATGCAATAAACTAACTGAAATCAGTGGTTTGGCAGGGGATTGAGAAGCTAATTTTTATATATTTTGCAGGATGCATATTCAATTATATAACTGATAAAACAAGCAAATATTAATTTGTGTACCCTGAAAACATTTTTGTACCATCAATGTTAGAGGCTACTAAAACAGTTTATAAGTGGCAAGGGTGTTCTGTTTCTGGCAATAGAACAAACTAGTTGTTTAAAGAAATCATTCCTAGTAGAGCAAGACATACAATTTCTGCATAAATTCTTTTTTAAATATTAATGCTTGGTTTAGGTGATGGCCAATGAAGGAATTCATTAGAAACCAGAAGCTACAAGAAAAAGAGAATTTTGAAGAGAAACGGAGAAGTCAAATTGGCTTTTTCCTTGGGTTTATCTATCTTGGTAGCTTTGAGTCAGAATTTGTATGACTCACCTGACTGTGTTGATAAGAGAAAAAGAAGAGGTCCAACAAGATTGGAGTTCAGATCTAAGGGCCCACAAAAAGCCAATACAAGCAAGAAGCAACCCTCTCAATAGGTGAAGTAGAAACTAATTTATGATAATGGGAAGGATGCCTGATTGACTAAGCCTTGGCCCTTGATAGAAGAGAGGAATATATTATTTTGGAGAATTTATAAGGGTAAGTCTCCATTCACATCAGTTTTCAAGCTTGAATTTATACTATTTAGTATTATTCCTTCAAAAAAATATAAGATTTAATTCAACTTAAAGTTAGTAAGGTCCATAGGCACTTGGTAAATTCAAATAAAAAATCTTCTCTAGAGATGCAAAGAATAGGTTCTCACATTTAAAAACAAGAAAATAACTGAGAAGCTCTGCTACCATAAACAGGAGTCATCAATTTTTTTAAAAAAAATTAAAAACAGAACCAATTATAGTGAGTATAACTGGGCTTGTTTATAAATATGATTGTGGTTGAAAGGGGTAGTCTAGGGACATAAATGTCAATTGAAGGAAAGCTAGATCATAATCTAGGGACTGAATAACATAGTGAACCTGGTGGTGGATGAAAACTATAGGTAATAGTGCAAATGCAAGGAAGTTCTTCTATGTACCAGAACAAATGTATTTCACTATTACAATGTGGTAAGTATATGATGATGCATGGGAAAATACAACTAATGTAACTTATGAAATATAGTTAACAGCAATATTGTAATATTCATATATCAATGACAAAGATCAATGCTAATGATCAATAATTGGGAGTATGAAATTTTTCTTTTGGACTAAGGAAAATGTTCAAAAAATTTCTGAGGCAATATCTGCAGAACTCTGTGATGAAAGTGAGAGCCAGTGAGTATATACTTTGGATGGATGGTACAGGCATGGGATTTTATAACACAGTTAGCCATGTGATAGATTGTGGACTGAGGTTAACAGTAAATTATGAGAACGTTCTCACATGAACTATAACAAATTTACAGTGCAGATACATGCTGTTAATAATACAGGGGCGAATGGAAAAAATGTAACAAATGTAAGCTATGGACCCTAGTTAGTGGTAATATTTTGATGATGTTCTTTCATAATCTGTAACAACTGTCTCACAACAATGCACGGTGTTGGTGAAGAGGTGATGTATGGGATTCTTCACGTTGTGCATGACTGTTCCGTAACCTCACAACTTCTCTAATTAAAAAAAAAATTAAAAATAGAACCAGACCCTCCCCCCCCAAAAAAAAGCTAATAACCTGAAGATCCTAGAATTATCAGAGCGAATGTATAAACAAGTAGGTTTTACATATTTAAGGAAATAAAAGAGAAAATGAAAGTGCAAGAAACTAACATTTTTTTTCTGCCAGTTTTGAAAATAAATCAAATGAGAAATTTCGGAATTGAAAAATAAAATGATTCATATAAAAACATAATGAAGAGTTTAAACTTCAGATTTTACACAGTTGAAGAGATGAATGAACTGGACATTTTATGAAGAAATTACACAAAATGAAGCAAAAAGATGTAGAAGTAAATACATGAAAACATAGAAATAAAAAAAGATATAGAGGCTAGAGTAAGATATAAAAAAGATTTTGAGACCTATAAAGAGACAACAGAACAAACTGGGTAAAGCAATATTTCTATTTCAGGAAACTTAATATATCTAAAGCCAAATTAAAACACACCAAACACACTCTCTATGTATGCACACCCACATTCATTCCACTACATCTCTGCCAAGGAGGAGCTGTGACATGAATCAAAGCCTGGAAAAAATACTGGGAAATAAAAGGCTGAGTTTTAGTGTGAAAAGGGAAAGAAGTTAAATGTTGTTGCCTCTGAAGGGAATATCTACATTATTTTACAATGTGATTTTTGAACTCTTTCACTCTAAAATTATTTTTTTCTTATTTGATTTCTCTTTCTAGGAACTTGGCAAGTGGTATGGTAGAATGGGTTTGTGATGGTTTGAAGCTGTGTAGACCCCAGAAAATCATATTCTTATTCCTGTGGATGTGAGCTTTTTGTAAGTAGGACCTTTTGATTTTGTTTCTTCAGATGAGGTATGGCTCAAGGTGGGTCTTAACCCTCTTATGGGAGTCCTTTATAAATGGGATGAATACTGAGGGAGATAGAGAAAGCCACAGAACCAAAAGCTGAAAGCAAGAAATGTGGAAGAGAAGGGAGAGACCAGCAAATGCTGCCATGTGCTTTGCCATATGACAGAGGAGTCCAGGATCACTTGCAGCTGATCTTTGGTGAGAAAGCATCACCTGATGATATCTTGACTGGCACATTTTCACAGCCGAAGAACTGTAAGCTTGTAAGCTAATAAATCCCATTGGAAAGGCCAAACCATTTCTGGTATATTGCTTTTGGCAGCCTAGCAGACTGAAAAAGGTTTGATGCAGCCTCCAACTCATGCATAAAGTTGGCTATAGAAGGCTATATACTCTCTTGGAAAAGCCAAACTACACCCAGAGGAATGGATGATCTTTCTGAGCCACTTGAGTGTGACTCTGCATAAGAATAAGGGGAATTCTCATCTTATAGCTGAACTCATCCATTTTCCTTAAGTCTGAGAAACCATCCTTGCATATGGAGATGATATCCCCTGAAAGCAAATAAAGCGATTTTATTTCCTGTTGCATATTGTCTATCGCTATTATAAAAGTGACATCTCTACCCCACCCCACCACCAGAAATATACAGTTTTCATGAGGGCTTTTCAATGCTGTCTTTTTCTAAAAACAATATATTATTTATGACCTAGTACAATGCCTTTCATATATCAGGAAATTAATAATTATTTAGTGAATTAGTCAACTATCTAGAGAGATGATAAATTCAAGAGCCTCCAAATCCTTGACAAGCCCCCCAGAACCACCAAAATTCACAGAGAAAAATTTTAGGTCTCATTTAGGATTTGGGGAAAATAAACATTTTAAGCAGTAGAGTGGCAATAAAATTTTCATATGTATATGCTCTTCTGGCTGCAATATGAATAATAAATTTTAATGAGATGGAATTGGTTATTAAGAGCCCAGTAATATGACTACTACCATATATAAAAGTGATCTCAACAGAGAGAGACAAAAGTGGATACTTTCAAAAGATTTTAGGAGATAGAATCAATAGGCCTTTGTTATAGGTTGTGTGTAGGTCTCAGAGGGAAAAAGAAGTTTAAAGGCTTATTCAGGTTTTCAGTTTGGGCTAATGGATGAATGTTGGTGCCGTTTGCAAAGATGGACAGGGAGGGTGAGAACAGTGTGAGAAAAAGCATGAAAGTTTGGGGAAACTTTCTTTTGAACTGCTCTTGAAATATCCAAGTGAAAAATTTTAACACATTGTGTATGACTCATTAGGTCAGAAAGAAGTTTGTGCAGAGAACAGACATTTAGAAATCAACAGCATTGAGTTATCTGTGCTAGAGGCTTAGATAAGCTAGACAACGGAGAAAGAGGAGGGTGAAAAGAAAAGGGAATTGCAGAAATGACCTAGAGTAAAGAATAATGAGTCATAAGAGATTTAAATAAGAGCCTCCAGAGTAGAATAAGTAGGCTACATTGTCATGGAGGCCAAAGGAAAGAGTTTTAAGAACTAGACTTGGGTGATATTTGAGGTACTTTTGTGTAATAAGGTTAAGAAAACACCAATATATGTCCCATGGCTTTAGCAACATTTAGTTAATTGGCAACCTTATACAGAGTACTTTATCACTGGGTATGGGATCAAAGAGAGATTATGGTAGGTTGACTATGGAGTAGAAGGGAGGATATAAAAAAAAAAGAAAGAAAAGAAGACTGAAATTTTTTTTGAGAAAACTGGCTCTGAAGGACAGTGAGAAAACACAAGTAAGACAAGCATCTTCAAGAGGCCTCTACCAGCTATTTTCCTAATTCATGGCAGAGCGTGTGAAGGTCTTGGGATCAGTGTTTCAAACATGTCATTCACCTAAAAGTTCTATAAAGGACCTAATTTTGAACTATATACATAATAAAATTACCAATTTCTCCTTCTATATCGATTCAGGCTCTTTGATAGATTTTAATCAGATACTGGTCCAACGGCTTTGTTTTCCTTAATGTGTACTTCTTTTAGTCTTTGCTGCATTTTTTGCTAAACTTATTTTTTTTTCACATAGATACCTCTGGGAAAAGGCATTTACACAATACTGTTTTTTTACTGTTAACTTTAAATGAAAAACTGAACATGCTTATCTGATGAACTTAATGGCATTTCTTTTGAAAAAGATTTTTTTTCTCCTTTTTTCTTTTACCTCTGGTTGACTACATGCTAGATGGGCAAAAATGCTTCTGCTTGGTGTATTTTAAAATAATAACAGCAAATTGGTGAAGCAAATTTACAGTAAACAAAATATGTTTGGGAATCTCATTTTCAGAGGAAAGATAAATTATGCTGGGGCTTGATGTAGAAGCTTTTTTTTCAGCCAGATGTATTTCTTGGTGGTAAGGCATGATATTTGGCAGCTGTCTTCTTGTCTCTTTGAAAATGAATGGAAAAGTTATCCTTATCCCAACTTGACAACATCCCATCTTCTCTACCAGGGTTTTCTTAGAACTTGATATTTTAATTTACTCCACCCTTGTATACAGTACAATATCATCCTTCCTCCTTTTCCCTAAGACAGAGAGGAAACAAGAACCATAGAAGTCCCTTTCTCTCTTTGGCTCTACACATCATAATCATAGTAGAGTTCTCACCTACTGTTTCACAAAAGCTTACTGATGGGAAGAAAGAAATAGGGTTACTTCAACAATTTGATTATATTAATGATTATGTAACATTCCACTAATAAAACCTTTCAAGGTCTTCCACTTGATTAAGTCAGGCTCACTGAGTGTATTCTTCCCATTTAATGAACTCAAAATCAACTGATTAGAGATTTAAATTACATCTGCAAAATCCTTCCACAGCAGCACTTAGACTAGTTCTAGATTGAATAACTAGGAGAAAGTGTGTGCATATTACTGAATGGTTGCTTTCTCCTTCATTCTCCATTGTAGCCCAGCCTACCTATTAGAAAGGAACTTCTGGGTAATATATTTCATGCTAGCTAAATTGACATATCACAAAGGCATCATACATAGCTTGCACTCATGGATAGCAGTGTCTTGAACTTTCAGGATATGAAGTAGACCTCCGGTTTAGCTCTATAGCTCCACAAGAACTATCTACATACTAGAGTACCTAAACTGCACAGCTGGTGTTTGGAAGCATTGCTTCAAATGTAATGAATGCTGCCCTTTGAAAGAGAAGCACCTTACATCACTCTTGTGCCTTGCTTTCCTGTTTATGTTCCTTGGGACTTTGAGTTTCATACAGATAATTAATAGAAGAATTAGAACTCAACTTGCCCTCTTGAGTCTTGGCTTAGTTCTCTTTCCTTTATGTTTTTGTCACTATAATAAGGAAATCAAAATGCTGTTGATTCCTTAAAACATTTTTATAGGCATCTGTGATGTGTTTAATACCACCGATGTGAGATGCCTGGCTGTTTTGAAGTATGATCAATTTTCATGAGGGATTGAATTGATCATGCAATGATTTGTTCAATTGTTTCACTCATTGACCTGCAAAAAATCAATCCAGTTAGTCATAGAAATATGCTTCCAACTCTCACTAATCATTGTAAATGAATCTAGTTGTTGTTTTCTTTCTTTCTTTCTTTTTCACTATTCATAAGGATGAGAATAAAGCAAAGAAAAGTAAATTCAAGGGCTATTTGGGAGAAAATCACTCATCCTCTTCCACCCATGTAGCTTAGATTGCGTTTACAACTGTCCAGTGAAAGCTTATAAAAATAGGGCTACTTGTATGACTTCTGGACTGATCTCAGCCAAATCTGTGAAATGATATTTTATTTTCCTTTAGTGCCCTAGATCCCAAAAATATTGGTAAAATTTATTCAAATACTTCCTGGTGAATAGTAGCTAATTCTCTTCTCCCATCTTTGCTCTTTTCAGGATTGTTTTGAATCAGGTGTTAATTCATTTCAATTCAGCTTGAATACATTTAAATGCTTAAAGCTCATTTCCTAGAAGGACATCACCCCTGAAAAAAAACAAGGAAAATAATACTAAATAGTCATTTATTAAATACTTTACTATTGTCAGATACAGAGCTCAGCATGTGAAATACATTATTATTTTTCACTGTTATCTTGACTGGAGCAAATAGATATTACACTAATTTTCTGATGGTGAAATTGGGATACACAATTGCTTGCCTAAAGTCACAAATCTAGAACTGACAAAGTCAGAAGTAGAACCCAGATTTGTAACTCCAAAGCCTATCTTTTTAGTCATCAAGTGATGCTGTCTTCCATTAGATCACAGCATCTGAATCCCCCTAACCCTTACCTCCATTTGCATCATGGTAATCAAAGATTACCTGCCTTTATTCCAATTTCATGGAGATATTTTTCTCATTTGACAAAATGTCCCCTGTATCTGTATTACTTTATGATATTGTCAAGTAATTGTATAATTGCTTTTGGAATATTATCATGTCATTCATAGAAGATATTGATAATAACTTAGGGTTTCTCTGTATTGGGGCCAAGAGAGGAAATATTCAGGAGCATGGATATTTGTAAAATGAAATAATAAAAGTGAAGCATTTCCAAATATTACTATGAAATATATAAGGTAATCTAAATAAAAGCAAAATTATTTCCTAGTTGTTTGATGTGTATTTATAGCTGTTCCAGGCAAATAAATGGATATTTCTAGTGGAAGAATTTTTGAATTCTTTTATGGGGACTAGGTTAAAAGTACACAAACTTGTCAAACATTAATGAAAGAATCTCTCTCTTCTCCCTTTCTTTCTTTCTTTCTCCAGCACATGAAGACTTAAACCCTAAGGGTTATTCAATTATGAAAAAAGAGAAGTGTTGCTAAGCAATTAGATTTTTTAGTTAAGTGGAAATATCATTACGATATTCAGGATATTTTTCTGTCACTGGAGTGTAAAAATGGTCCAGTCTTTTTACAGAGAAGCTTCTGACCTTATGGATTCAGGGTGAGACTCTTTGAGACTATTCCCATGTTTTGAATGCCCTTCCATGACTTGTACCACCTCCAGTTCTACCAAACCTAATTTGTGCTGCCTCTCTTCTGAGAAAAAAAATCCACAGGGCTCAATGACTGTTAGAACCTTTCTTCATAAATATACAGATTTCCTGAGTGATGCCATATGCCAGAAATAAACGGACATTTGCTAAAGAGCAAGTATGGGTAAAATATTAGATGGAGTAAATCATTTTTGAGGGAGGGTCTGATAGGTTGAAAGACAATTCTGTGAATGACTAAAATTTCAAGTCCAGATTAGGAAAACATGAACATTCAGAGGAACCAAACTAATGGAATTATAGCATAAAAAGAACCTGGCCACTCTGGTTTCAGGCTGAGTGGTCTGCCAGGCTGAACATCTAAGAAGAAACGCCCTGTAAAATGATATTACTTAAGCTAGGGCTCTACTACTTATGGCACTTGAACTTTAGGAGTCAGTGAGCTGAAGACCAGATCATTCTGAAAGCCCACTTACTAATGCAGAATTACCAAACATCCTACCAATGAAGGTTGCACTGATTTGGAATCTGAGTGAGACTGAATCATCAAGTGATTGTGATCATTTCAAGCCATTGGTGACATGGATTTGACAGGTCTATGTGGCCTCTAATTGAATGATCCAGAGGCCAGTCATTCAATTCCAAATCAATCTCTGGATCGTGACATTTGCTAAACATATTATTCCATATTCCTTAATTCACTAGCCAGTCTTCCAAGTTACAGAGCTTGGAAGCATCATCAACTGCTTCTACTCCCTCACACCCATTTCCAGAATTTAATTAGTAAAATACCCACCCTGTAAATCATTGACAAATTACTTTTTTGGTTTACAAACTACTGCCAAAGCCCTAATTCAGGTCTTGTCCTATTGCTTCTGAAATTTTGGAAAAATCTCTTTACTGATTAAACCATTTAGTCCTTCCTGGAAATTAGCTCTGTTGTGTCCTTGAAATACAGAGATAGACATTCTAATCATACCTCTTTCTCTATTTATTTCACTATTTAGTGCATTTAACTTGGGAAAGTAGCATCAATTCACTGAGCATGAGGTTATTCTTTTGCAAAAGTGGTGGTAGTAATATCTTTTTGACAGGGGGCACTGCATATGAAGCTATCCGGTAGCATCTAGCACATAGGAGGTATTGCAGAAGTTGGAGTGGAATCTGGACCCTTTTCCTTACATTTCTATGACACAAATTTTATCAATCAGTTGTATACCTAGAAACTCAAAATTTTACCTAATACATCATCACAATATTTTTAAGTCCTATTAACAATCAAACTTCCTCACCACATCTTCATCCATTCAGCTCATAACCAGATTTATCAGCATTTTCAACCCTTTATGATTCAGGAACTGGCACTAAATCAAAAGAATTAATGTTAGCTTCCCCATCTCAAATTGAGGAAGATCAGAAACCTGCCTTTATGATCAGGAAAGACAAGCACTGATATGTCTGGGAAGAATGGGAGGGCAGAGGTGACATAGCACTTTTCAGCTAATAATCATAAAGAGCACAAGGCCCCAGAAGAACTTAGTAAGGGAGAGCATTTCAGTACTCCAGTTCCAGAGGAACTTAGATAATGGTCATTCATTTATATCTGGGGCACCTAGCCTTGTGCCTGGAAGATGTGTGTACAGAAATGTTTATTTTGTAAAAGGTTGATTGATTTTCAGTGAAGTCATGTCACCTTATGCTTTCTCTGATAAAGCTTTAGTTCCAGTTATTTAATCATTTAGAACTCACTTTAAGGCCAAGCTAGTTTATCTTTAAATTCCCCATGGTTTTCTAACCTGCCAGGAAGGACACACGCTGCCTGATACTGATCTGTTTCTGATATCTGCTGAGGTACAGGCTCTCTCTCTTAACTCTCTTTCTTTTTGGTATAGGATTGGAAGAGGTTTGATTCAATAACCTGTATTCATATGAGTAGCAGCTTGTATAGTAACCCAACTTAGTCTTGCTATTATTCCAGGCCAAGTGTTTATCAATGAATATTCAGAACAAATGTTTGCCTCTGCATATCTATGGCTTGCAGAGATGAATTTGTCTTCTCTTTTGTTCAGACAGCCTTATACTTACACCATACCTTCTCATGGGGAATGGGACTGATAGGAGTAAAGGTAAGAATACCTTGTAGGGATGGAAAATCCTTTTCCTTTTGTTCTATATCTCATGGTAAGAAAAGTATCATTCTCATTAACCTGCCATCAGACAGTAGGATTTTCACCAGAAACATGCTTATCCATAGTTTAAGCCATAAGTATATCAAAACAAAATCCATGGCCATTTTTCTTTAGCAGTTCTTACGTGACATGTTCTTTCCCAGACCTCGTGTTTGTAATCCTCTCAGCAAACTGTGAAACAGGTCAAAATCCCATTATAAATATGAAGATGATACTCCCCAGAGAGTAATACATCTATAAGCTAGACAAGAAAACATTGGAAGCCAGATCTTCTCATTAAGTGTCCTCCGTTCTTTTAGTATCTCACGACTGTCTGTTTTCCACTCAAAACATATTTGTGAACTGTCTTTGTTTCAAGTATGGAAAAGACTCAGTGATATTGAATCTAAAACTTTATCTATTTTACTGACAATCAAATGGAATATCAGAAGGTGACTCAATATTCCCAATAGCTGTAAGGGTAGTTAAAAGTGCTATGTGACAAAAATGAACCTTTTTTTTTCCGTTTTCATTCATTGAGTACTGTTTATAGTTGAGAGAGGTCATTCTGTTGAATACGGCTCAATTATTTTCCATACTTGGTAACTCAGGGGTATCAAATCCCTGCAGAAAAAATTGCCAACTCCCTAGGAATCTCCAATGTCTTTCTCCAAAGTTGATTTTAGCCATGGCCTAAATTATATAAGCATAGTTATATGGAACAAGATAACGTGTCAAACAATTGAGGCCCATTGAATTTGACGCCCCACCCCTGCTCTCTAGCACCTGCTGCTGTCCTGTCTCCTTGCAGTCACCAGTGTCTTCTCTGCCAAAGAGATGTTTTAAAATCTTAATTCAGATTATCTCACTGCGCAGCTCAAAATTATCCCATCACACTGACTATACAACTATCTACTTGCTACCTCCATCGCTTCCATCAAAGCTTTCAAAGTTAGCATTTTCTCTTTTCCAGAGAGGCTGCACCACGTGTGAGTGATCTAGTTTCTCTGCATCCTTAAAAGCATTTGGTGTTGTCACTATTTTTACTTTAGCTTTTCCAATAAGTGTGGAGTGCTATTTCACTGTGGTTTTAATTTGCAATTCCCTGATGGCTAATGATTCATGTCTTTTGTCCATTTTCTAATTGTACTGTTTATTTTGTTTCTCTCTTAGTTTATAGATGAGAGACATTTATATAGTCTATATATCCTATATATCTGCAGTCCTTTTTTGATATACAGTTTGTATCCTTGTATCCTGCCACTCTGCTGAAATCATTTATTAGCTCTAGCAATTTTCTTGTAGACTTTTTGGGACTTCGTAGGTATAGGATCATATCATTTGCAAGTATTGAAAGTTTTACTGCTTCTTTTCCAATTTTGATGCCTTTATTTCTTTTTCTTGTCTGATTGCTCTAGCTAGAACCTCTAGGACTATATTGAACAAAAGTGGTGACAGTGGGCATCTTTGTCTTGTTCCCAATCTCAATGAGAAAGCATCCAGTTTTTCACCATTGGGTACAAGATAGCTATGGGGTTTTCATATATGGCCTTTATCATGTTGAGAAAGTTTCCTTCAATTACTATCTTTTGTAGCATTTTTGTCAAGAAAGGATGCTGTTTTATCAAGAAAGGATGCTGTATTTTGTCAAATGTCTTTTCTTCATCAATCATTAAAATCAGGCAATTTTTCTTCTTTGATTTATTAATGTGGTATATTATGCTGATTGATTTTCTTGTGTTGAATCATCCTTGCATGCATGATATAAAACTCACTTGATCATGATGAATAATTCTTCTAATGTATTGTTGGATTTGATTAGCAAGTATTTTGTTGAGGATTTTTGCATCTGTATACATTAGGGAAATCGGTCTGTAATTTTCTTTTTTTGTAATGTCTTTATCTGGCTTTTGTATTATGGTAATATTGGCTTAATAGAATGAGTTGGGTAGTTTTCCTTCTTGTTCAATTTTTTGTAACAGCTTGAGTAAGACTCATATTAAATCTTCTTTGAATACTTGGTAGAACTCACCTGTGAAACCATCTGGTCCTCAGCTTTCCATTTTGGGAGTTGTTTGAAAACTGTTTCAATCTGTTTACTTGTGATTTGTTTGTTGATGTCTTCTGTTTCTTCTAGGGTCAGTGCAGGTTGTTTGCATGTTCCTAGGAATTTTTCCACTTCATCTACATTTTCTAGTTTGTTGGCTTATAGTTCTTCATAGTATCTACTTATGATTTCTTTTATTTCTGTCAGGTCAGTAGAAATGTCCCTGTTTTCATTTTTTATTTTACCTGTTTGCGTCTTCTCTTTATCTTTGTCAGTCTAGCTAATAAAGGTTTGTTGCTTTTGTTAATCTTCTCAAAGAACCAATGATCTGTAGTACTGTTATTTATTTTTCTTGCCTATTCTAGTAGATAGAACTTCCAGCACTATTCTGAGAAAGAGTGGTAATGTTATCTTACCTTGTTCTTGATTTTAGGAGGAAACAATTTAGTAATTCACAAGTAACGCTAATTGTTAGCTCAAACTTTTTTGTAAAAGTTCTTCAAGTGAGGGAACTCACTTAACTTATTTTTCTGAGAGTTTTTTAAAATCATAAATTGTGTTGAATTTTGTCAAATTGTTTTTCTGAATTGATTGATATGCTCATGTGATTTCTCTTCTTTAGTCTTTCCATATGATAGATTACATAGGTTGATTTTCCACTATCAAACCAGCCTTACATCTCTGGAAATAACACCACTTGGTCATGGTCTTTAATCCCTTTTATGTATTACTTATTTCTACCTGCAAATATTTTAAGGATTATTACATATATTTATTAGGGATATTGGTCTGCAGTTTTGTTTTGTTTTTCTGTCTTCGTTTATGGCATCAAATAATTATAGTATCATAAAATAAATTGGAAAGTGCTCCCTTCTCTTTGATTTTCTGGAAGAGATTGTGCAGAATTGGTGTTAATTATCCTTTAAAATGTGGTAGAATGTGTCAGTGAGACCAACATGTGGGTCTCAAGACTACTTTTGGGGGGTATTTTAAATTATGAGTTCAATTTCCTTAAAAGTCCTATTTCTTTAGTGATAGTTAACGATGATTGGGTGAGCTGTAGCAGTTTGTGTTCTTTGAGGAAGTGGTCTACATTGTCACAGTTGACAAATGTACATATATGAAATTGTTCTTAGTATTCCTTTTAATGTAATGATATACTGCCTCAATGCAGGTTTTGGAAATGTGTGTCTTTTTTTTTAAAATTTTTTTTGTTGCTTTGTCTGTTTTGCTAGAGGTTTGCCAATATTACTGTTCTTTTTAAGAAAATTTCTCTACATTTACTTTTTTACTCAGTTGTTTTTCTGCTTTCAATTCAATTGATTGCTTCTTTTTATTATTTCCCTCTTTCTGCTTGCTTTGTGTTTAGCTTCACTTCATTTTCTTTGTTCTTGAGGTGGGAGATTAGATTATTGAATTGAGACCATTTCCATTCTAAATTTATACATTTAGTGCTATAAATTTCCCTCTCACAACTGCTTTGTTTGTGGCCTATGAATTTTGATATGGTGTATTTTCTTTTTCACTCAGTTCAATATAATTTTTCATTTCCCTTGAGACTTCCTCTTTGACAAGTGGATTATTTAGAAATGCTATCTCTTGGATCTCAGCTGTGGGAAATCAAGCCCATAGCAGGGCATAAATGGTGGCCCTCAACTATAATTCAGTGAGACAACGTCCCAGATGATGCCTTCATTCGGACATTTTCACAGCCTGAGAAATGTAGGCATTTAACCTAATAAATTTCTATTATATAAGCTAGCCCATTTCTGGTATATTGCATTGGTGGCCTTTAGCAAATTAAAACAGTGTAAATTTAAGGAATTTGCATATATAGTAATTATTGATATATTTGGCCATAAGTCTGCTTTATACTTTCTGTTTGTTCTCTCTGTTTTTTGCTTGTTTGTTTTGCATTTTCTTTTTCTTGCTTTCCTTTGTATTACTTAGAATTCAATTTTGATTTATCTATAGTGTTTTTTAATGTATCTCTTTTTATAGTTTTTTTTTAGTGGTTGCTTTATGTATTACTCTCATTTAGAACCATATCAGACAATGTTATAACTTTTTCTTTAACTGTTCAACATAATTTAGAAAACATAAGGGAAGAGAAAGGCCTACTGTATTTACCCATGTTTTTGTTACAATGTTCTTTCTTCCTTTCTTATATTCCAGGTTCCTTCTTTTATTGTTTCCTTTCTGTATCGGAACTTTCTATACCTAATCTTTTAGGATAGTGCTTCTGGTGACAAACTAACTTCATTCTTCTTCATCTTAGAATGCCTTGATTTCACCTTAATTTCCAAGGTGTATTTTCACAGTATCTAGGATCCTGGGCTGACATTTCTTTCCTTTCAGCACTTGAAAAATATTGTGCCTTTTCCTTCTAAACTCCATTTTTTCTGGTAAGAAACAGCTATAAATTCAATTATTTTTTCCCTCTAACTAGGGAGATTTCTTTTTTTTTTTTGCTCCTTTCAAGTTTTTCTTTACATCTTTAAATTTAAGTAATTAATTATGATGTGTCTAGGTGTGGATTCTTTGAGTTTAAATTTTTGGAAGTTCACCTAGGTTATTGATTCTGCATTTGCCAAATGTGGGAAATTTTCAGCCATTATTTCATCGTGTACCTTTTCCATGAACAAGCTCTTTCTACTCTTCTCTTTGGGAGTGTGATGACACAAATATTATGTCTTGTTCTATAGCCACAAATTCCTTGAGGTTCTGTAGTTTTTTTTCCTTTAATGTACAGATTAGGTAATTTCTATAGTTCTATCTTCCAGGTCACTAATTCTGTCCCCTGATCCCTTCATGGCATTCACTGGGCTTTTTATTTCTCTTATAATATTTCCCAGTTCCAAAATTTCCTTTTATATCTTTTTTGTATTTTTTTACTGAGACTTTCTATTTCTTTACTAAAGTTGTCTACATTTTAAAGATTTTAAATATGCTTATAAATGTTCAAACATTATCATGGTTGTTTTAAATCTTTGTCAAATAATTCTAATATATCTGACACTTCAAAATTGGCAACAATTGATTGTCTTTTTCCATTTAGCTTGAGATCTTCTTGGTTACTTACATGGAAATTTTTTAACTAATCCTGGATATTTTTATATTGTGTTATGATGCTCTAGATATAATTTAATACTTCTGATTTATCTGGCTTCCTATAGTACTGCTCCAGCTAGGGAAGAAGGCACACCATAACGTTATTGACAAGTAGAGGTTGAAATTCAGGTTCACCCTTGCCCTCCACTGATACCAGAGTAGATGATAGGTGTCTCATTGTTATGTGGAGTGGAAGTTCAGGCTCCCCATATGGTCTCTATCTACATTTTGGGGGGAAAGGACATCTTGTTACTACCTGGCAGGGATGAAAGTCCCAGATCCTTACTTGGCCTTTTCTGCCACCACATTGGAAAAAGTGTGGAGTTATTCATTTTAGCCTCAGGAGGGTGAAAGCAAAGGCTCCGCCCTTGGTCTTTGCTTATGTGGATGTGAGCAGGGCTGTAGTTTTCCTATGATGTTTCTTTGGGGTAAATCAGGTATTGCCTAAATGTTTTCAGTTTTTCTAAGCTGCCCTTTTCTTGATCCTCTGGCTTGAGAGAAAATGTTTTGGATGGATCTTTTTTGTTTGTTTGTTTGGGCCTGTTGGCATTTCTGGGTTGCCTGCTTCTTCAGCTCCATATCCTGAGTATATAAGAATGAAAATTGAGGGAACTCACCATTGTGCCATTCCTTGGGTCCCAAATTCCACAGCTTATCCTTCTTCTTCTTTCCACTTTTTAGAGTCTTATTTTGTTTGTTTTACATGTAATGCCCAGGGCTTCCACTTGGCTGGAGTAATAGGGAAAAGCAACTCTACTCTATTGAATTTCATCTTTCCAACATAATTTTAAATTGCCTTTTTTCCTTTTTTTTTTCTTTTTTTCTTTTTTTACATCAGAGGTGTTATTACCATCTCTGAAATTTTGCATAAATCAACTCATCTCCTCAAGTTGATTGGTCAGGTCAGCATATATCCAACTACAATTCACAATATATTTAAATCTATTTACCACGGGGCTCCTGGGTGCCATGTTTATAAGAACATTTGACCAGGGAAATTCCCATAAATATCCCATGACTTTTAAGTAGGTAATTCTGCCAAGAGTATGAGATGACCTCCCCACATGACACCAGCCAATTTGAATATACGCTAGACATTGGGTTCATAGATCCTAATTGTACCCACAATAGTATAAAGAAATAGTTGCTTCTTTGACTTTAGATGATTTGCTTATCTTTGAACTTCCATCCTACCTGGAAGTATTGGAGAAAATTAGCTCACTCTCATTCAGTTCCAACAATAATGCGTTCCATATTTTTGGATAAACTAATCTTTCAGACTTCTTTTCTCATCCCCTAATACTTTCCAAGATGCTTTCTGAGTGTATAGAAAAGAGAAGGTTTCAGTAATTCATATCAGAGAAGAAGAAGGGAATTTTTGTTTTCAGGTGCAAGTGCTTGTCCTGTCCTATGCCTATTCTGGTATCTTTGTCAATGTCCCTTCTTCTGAATGCCAGTCACCCTGATAGCTTTTCTGGCTAAAGATAAAGAGTGGTGACTTGAGGAGATTCCACTCCCCTCACTAAAGAAATCTGATCTCTGATCTTCTAAATTAAGAAGACTCCACTGTGATGTTTATTGGCATCAGGTACCTCCTCAGGTTTCTTATACTTCCATCCAATCTAATGCCTGTAGCTCTGTTCTGCCATTCTGGGCCACAGGTTCATTTTTCACGTACCATGTACAGCTCTCTGGGTGGCTTGCAAGTCACAGATCTTGCCTTCCTTTACATTTTTTCCCCTCATACCAGGGTACCTGGACATTTCTGGATAGCTTTCATACTTATATGAGCCAATGTGATTTTTTAAAAATGTGAGCTTTTTCTCTACCCAAATACATGATCTCCTTGAGTTGCTGTGGGGGTGCTTTGCTATGGGATCTCCTCTTAGGGTCCCAGACTAGAGCTTAGAAAAAGAGCATCTGCTGTTGGATTTACCATTCCCCTACATTAGATATTTTCGGTGTGAAGGGGGTCATCAGAATTCATAGTTCTTCACCTATTTTCACACTCATTTAGGTTTATTCTTTTAAATATGCTGAAGATGGAAGACCCAGCTTTCAATTAATTCTAGTTTATATCCTGGATTTATAGAACTAATACTCATTATGTCACTATTTTGACTTGTTAAAATGAAGGTTTAATGAATTTGGAAAATCCTTTTTTGTCTTATCAGGATTTTCAGATATGTTTCATTGCTTAAAAAACACAAAATTGTTCAATAATCTTTTTGATCCAGGAGGATCCTTTTTTTCTTTCTTTGACCAGTAAACCAAAGGAGCATCTTTGAAGATGTGAGCTTTCAATAGTATAAAATTTTAGTAAGAGTTAAACTGAAAAAAAATAAGTAATAGTTGCAGCATATTGTCCTCATTATCTCTGTCACATAATTTTTAAATAAATTTCCCTTTTTCAAATGAAATCATGAAGTTAGTGGACAGGAGTCATCTTTTCTCATAAACTTACAAAAATATTTTGTACCCAGGGGCTTACAAGGAAAAACTCTGGATATCAACCTACCCATGATATGGCTGTAAATAGACCAAAACCTTATGGCAAGACCTACCCTGTTAAACAGTTAGTGAGACTAACTGTTTGAGGCATCAGAATTAATAGATCAGGCTGTACTTGAGAATCAGAAAGGGCTCCCTTATTCCAACTTGAGACCTTACTTCTACCCTTTCTTTAAATACCAATTAAATAAATATGTTGATAAACAATATTGTCATTGAATGTCTACCAGACTGCATTTAACTATGAAAAAAAAAATTTAGTAATTTAATTAAGGAATGAAAATGAACAAAGACTGAATATCAAGTACTGGAGTAGTAGTCAAAAGAAAGGGGTTGCCATTATGTTGGATTCAAAAATTTCTTTGGATGAATGAATAAATGTTCTTTGTCCAAATGATTTTCTCTTTTGGGAGAGGGTTTATAAAAAAAATAGTGCCTCTATTCTCACCCTGGAACTAAGAGGTTGAAATCTTTTTGAAACCCAACAACCTAAAGTAGACATATTTAAGATGCCATATCTGTGGGGATGGGAAAAGTTGGAGAGCCTGGTTAAAATCAGCACAAGAGTAGCTGCAACTCACTTTCCCTGCTCCTTAAGAATGTGGCTGAGTGTTTAATGCTCAGATACCTTTGCCTGTTATTTCTGAAAAGTGTCCCAAAGTTGTGTCTAGACTTTCACATGTGTATGTTGATGTACTTGTTGCTTTCTCATTATAAAGACATCATAGATCATAGTTCTTTAAGGATAATAAAAACAAGGCGACAGAGGTAAGAAATAACAAAGGGAACACAACAATTAAGTGATGGAATGTGGTGCAAATTCTTGGGACTATGACATGACATCATCTTATGTTACTTTATAAGAATTCAATTTTTCCTGAGTGGAAAATATACAAATTAAACTCATTGGCCGTTGATGTGTAAAGTTAAGCTAATGGTTCTCATATTTGGGGGTACGTAATAAATATATAAGGATGATTCCTGCACCAAACTGAATGTTCAGGGAGGCAGTGTGAGACCCCTGAATTTTCATTTATAACAAGCACCCCAGATCCCTCTTATGACAGTGACAGCCATCGACTATTCATTCAAAATATTATTCTCATTCACATTTAGATTTTCATTTATGTATATTACTATAAAACAACCAATCTTAACACTTGACTCCTTTTTAGAATCTTACCACCAACTCCTCCTTCTTGCTCTAGCACCAAACTATCACCAACATTTCTAAACTCTCCATAAATACCTCCTTGGGACCAAGGAGATAGGTGCAGGTTTATTTAGAGTTATCAAAATGACTACGTTTGTATTAAATGAATCCATTTATTGAATGTCTTGTTTATTTAGTTCACAATCTGGTCATATCAATTCTTATTTTTCTTATCAAATTATATCATTCCTGTGTTAGTCAGCCAAAGGGGTGCTGATGCAAAGTACCAGAAATCTGTTGGCATTTATAAAGGTCATTTATTTGGAGTAAAAGTTTACAGTTACAAAGCCCTAAAGAATCCAACTCTAAGGCTGTTTTCTCACCAAAGTCTGTTGCCACGTGTTGAAGCAAGATGGTGGGTGATCTCTGCCTGGTCTCTCAGGTGTTCTCAGCTGCTCAGCTGCTCTGTTCTCTTTGGCCGCAAACTATCAGGCAAATGGCTCATCTCTCTTCCCGGGGCTTTAGCTGTTTGGGCCTTCTCCTTTCTGTCACATGGCAGGACTGAAATGACCAAGTTCTCACCTCTTCTGTGTATCTTCTTCTGTGAGTGTCCATTTTTCAGCCCTCCAAGGGGGCAGGGTTTCAACCTTGAATTACGCTTTACTGGTGTAGTCAAATCAAGAGCTCTAAATTGATTTAATCAAGTAGACTTAAAACCTTCTAATTTAATACAATTAAAGGGCATCACACCCAGAGGAACAGACCAGTTCACAAACATATTCTCTTTTTTTGGAATTCAAAAATAATCTCAAACTGCCACAATTCCCTAACTCTTTTGGGCAATGTGACTGATTATATATGTTGTTCAAGTTATAAAGAACCTTAAGAAATTCTCCTTGAGTATAAATAATTCAGGTAATTGTGGAAAATAGGAAAATTATAAATAATTCTTTGCTAATTACCTAAATCATAAACACTTATACTCAGGTAAATGTGGCAGACAGGAAAGTACTTAGTAGGTGGTGTTTTGAGAGATGTAGAAGAGGAAAGGAGACAAGCCTTTCCATCATCTATCTCTCTCTCTATTTCTATCTATCTATCTATCTATCTATCTATCTATCTATCTATCTATCTATCTATCTATCTCATTTATCTGTCATATCTGTGGTGGTTTGGAGCTGTATGTACCCCAGAAAAACATATTCTTAAACTTAATCCCTTCATGTGCATGTGAACCCATTGAAAGTAGGACTTCTTGATGAGTTAACTTCACTTAAGGTGTGGCCCACCTCAAACAGGATGGGTCTTAATACTGTTACTAGACTCTTTTATAAATAAAGTGAAATTCAGACAGAGAGAGAGAAACAATAGGGCAGCAGCCAGAATTTGAACATCAATGGAATGCAGAAGAGAAAGGAGAGAACAGGAGATGCTGCCAAGTGCCTTGTCATATGACAACCTAATGACCAAGGATCGTTGTCAGCCAGCCCCAGAATGCCAGTAAGAAAACATCGCCTTGATGGTACCTTGATTTGGATTTTCTTTTAGCCTCAAAACTGTGAGCTAATTAATTCACATTGTTTAACCCAACCCATTTCATGGTATTTGCTTGAGCAACCCAAGAAACTAAAACACTATCTATCATCTATCTGTATAAATATCTATATATCTATATATCTCTGTCTTGAGAGCATAATGTATACCTGAGCACATTTCATCCAAACAAAATGCCATCTATGTCTTAAAATTTGGAAGGGCATAGTAATTTGTACAAGACAACAAGTAGGTGGTTGAATGAGGATTAGATATAGGAACACTATATTCTTTTATTATTTCCTGGTTGTTTCTAAAAGGGATAAGCAAGGTAAACGAAGTTATCTTTTACTAATGGATAACAAAATGCCAATTGCATTTCTATAATCACTATCAATCATAACTCAGTTAATGTTATTAATAGTTTTATTTTCTTTTAGCCTATAGTATGTTCTCATCTGCACAAATTTCTGAGAGGTGAAATTATTAAGCAATATCAGTAATCCATAATAGGCAAACGTGAAGAAGAAGATTACTCCTGCGGAAACCCAAGTTAAAACTTTTTTAGCAAAGTTTGTTCCATTTTAATGTGCACTCAGGAATCATATACACTAATTTGCATACCTGCATATTAATTTACTTTGTTGCATTTTCCAGAAGAGCACAAATTATTTTCATTGTTTTTCTTCTCTGCTCTATTATCCCAGTGTTTGTGTTATGTTCAGTTGGTTATTATCCAACCATTTTATTAGAATGTATTATTTTCCAGAATTACAATACCCTCATTGTTAAGTAAAAGTGATTAATCACTGATTTCATAATTATTTTATCATGGTGCATGAAGAAAAACTAAAGTAAAATAAATGTATTTTCATGACTCATTTTTATTTTTAGGGAAATACTATGGAATTTTTCTTTAATTATCATTTAAATCATTTCATTTTAATTCCAAAATTATAGATTTAAAATGCTGAAATAGTTTAGGAGAAAGCAACTGTCTACATATCTGACAAGAAATTTTAAATGACATTACAAAAAAGAATGATTAATAAGTAGTTCCTGGGGCTATAAAATAAAACATGTAAAAACCTGCCACTCTTGAGAACGTATTAATTTTAGTGATAATTAGAACAAATAAAACTAATCTTGCAGTTGTAAGAGGACGTTTCCTCTTATGGGATCACGGCTCCTATCAGCCCATAGTAGTCCATTTTGCTGTCTTCCTAGAAAAAGAAGTGTGACATTTTCTGAGCAAGTTGCTCTCAAAAGATCTTGGATTCTAATTCCTTTTACATCTTCTAAGAGAACAAAAGGAAATAAACTAAACAAACTGTTTTCCCTCTGTTGAAATAAAGGTGTATGTATGTATTAAATATTTATTATATGCTGTTCATTACTCTAGGAAATGAGATTATATATGCACTTTCATACCTTGAAAGAATTTCCATTCTGACTCATTTTTTAATGAGTCTTAAGAGAGTTCTGCATGGGGAAATGCATATGTTTGTAATTAGATATGTATATATGTGTACACACACACACACATATATATATGCATGTGTAAAGTGTATGTGTTTGTGTATATGTATGACAGCTCAACTGACCAGTAGTGATGAGCAAAGATATGCTGCTCTCTGACCACAGGCTATGATTAAGACTCTAGTTTTACTGGAAAGCATAAGATTGAGGTACAAGCTATTAGAATCATTGAATTCTAGACATTGCTATATTCTTGCTGCTGTGATGTTACCCATTTAATAAATTGGTAATTTAATGTTTAGGTATATATAGAAATTATTTAATGTTGATAATTTTGGTTGTCTATCTCTTGAAGCTCTACAAAATTCTCAAATAAAGTATATCTACTTGGACAAAATTTGTTGGTAAATAGGACTTGTTTCACCACAGTATATTATTAAGATAGAAGATTTTTGCTGAGATTTATCCTCTGAAATTTTATAACACTTCAAATCTCTGCCATTCATTTGGCATCAAAAAAGTCAATATGACTCCACATGCTATCAGAGCACTCCAAGTCTTAAATAGCCTTCTACCTAAAGAAACTTGAAGATTGAGTGTTCAACTAAAGAAATAAAATATTTAATTTTAATAGTATTTTTTAATTTATAATCTCTGCAAGTGATATAGGCTCAAATTATTTTAAAAATTACAAATAAAAATTAATGTCCAAAAATGAGTAGTCACGTCTATCAAGTGTTTTGAACATACTTGATAAAATTAAAATTCTTAATGGATTTTCCTCTGCACCAAACAAAGAACCCATATTATAGGAATTTGTTTTAGTTTCTCACTGCTGAAACAAATACCATGGAGTGGGTCAGCTTAATCAATGGGAATTTATTGGCTCATAGTTTTGAGGATAAGAGAAGTCCAAAATGGAGGCTTTAGCAAGGTGATGTTTTCTCACTGAAGACTGCAGCTTAATAGGGTTGGCTGCTAGTCCTTAGCTTTTCTATCACATGGCAAAGTACATGGAGGCATTTTCTCCTTTGTCTTCTGTGTTCCTTTGAGTTCCAGCTTCTGGTTCCTCCCTTGACTTCTCTCTCTTTCTCTGAATTTATTCTGTTTATTAAGGACCACAGTTATTCCAATTATAGTCCAACCTTAAGGTTAGGCCACACCTTAAGGAATAACATCTTCAAGAGATCCTACTTAAAATGGGTCCACATCCATAGGACCAGGGGTTGGGACCTGAACATGTCTTTTGTAGAGGACATGATTCACTTCTCAACAGAACTCTTCCTTGATTCTGAGTTCAATAACTCAAATAAAACATGACAATGTATTCCCTGGTACCCATTAGAAACTGAATACCAAACCTAGATTCTCCTAACTATGGTCCTTTCATATCACCTTTTTATTTCCATGAATTTTGATGTCTACACCCTTTGGGCATAAGTTAAATCAATACATTCTCTTAGTAAAATTGTTAGAAATATGATTTAAAAATATACATTAACAATCAGGAGACAAATCAATTATTTTCTCTAATGTAGGATTTGCTGCAAAAACTAATGACTTTTATAATATGTTGAAAAATATTTCTTTGTGCATGCAATTCTGCATGTACTCTAAGCACAGCTTAATGCCCTAAGTCTTAGGATCTCCATTTTAAAAGAAGAATTTACAAATCCATAATTCCTAGGTCTACTCTAGGAAAATAAAGTGCCTGCTCTATTCCCCAAATTTGATAATTCCCATTTATGTTCCTGTGATGATAATAAGCAGGTGTAATAGCCTGAATTGAGCTTGAATTGATTTAAAAAATCAACTTATTATCTTCGTTTTCTCTGACTTCTAACTGAAATCTAGCATTTCCTTCACTTATGAATGTATGCAATAAATAAATTGCAGTAGTATTCATTTCACCTGTCTGGCAAAGGGGTATTGGAACAAAAGAGGTTAAGAACCCTTGCTCTAATCTATGATATTATTTATACATCTTCTGGCCAAGAGTCATTACCCATAATATTTTTGCTTTCATTTCAATTAGTCAAGGCTATCATTCATATTTATCTATTTTTTACCTAAATACCTGTTTTCAAGGTATGTATAGGTTTTGTAGACATGGATAATACATGAATGAATTGCCTTATACTTAAGAAAACAGATGTTTTTTCCAATTTCTTCCAAAGATTTTATGAATGAGGTAAACCTTATCCTCTAGATAACAATAGTGTTCCTCAAGGGACAATGAAATAAATGGCTTCTTTTATTTGTGCCTGTTGTTACAGGAACTATATTGCTACTTATACTCTTTATTTACCTATTACAGTCTAGTTAGTTTATAAAAAGGTAAATGCAGTCATTCCACAATCCTCAGCATTTTCCAACCTCCCTTGTAGAATATTCACATTTATCAACCATCCCAATTCCAATTTAAATGCCACATATTCTATAAATCTTTTTGCAACATGCAATGCTTTATTTAATGTATCAACTTTGCTAGGTTATGACATTCAAATGTTTGGTAAAGCACTGGCCTACTTGATATTGTTAAGGTATTTCATAAATGGGATTTGCATCTACAATTAATTGATTGCATCTATAATCAACAAAGGAGATTGCATTCAGCAAGTGGGTAATTTCATCCAATCAGTTGGAAGTCTTAAAATCCAGAACTGAGGATATCAGAGTTCAAAAGAATTTCTGCCTCAACTTCAACATTGGCTCTTGCTAGGATATTCAGCAGTTCAGCTTCCTCTGAGATTTCAGACTAAATATTTCAAAATCCACTTTATTTGAGTTTCCAGTCCATTATTTGTCCTATGGAGTTTGGACTTGCCAGGCCCCATGCTCATGTGAGCTAATTCCTTATAATAAATCTCTTTACACACACATACACACACACACAGGCATGTATGTATATATAAACATATGTATATACATATATCACATTGGTTTTGTATCTCTGGAGGACCCTAATTATACAAATATTAGAACCAAATGTGGTTTATACTATCTTTGATGCTTTATATAATTTACCAACACTAACATTTCTTTGGCATTTTAAATCACGTGATATTGATCCAGTGTTTCAGCATATATCTGTTCCTCCAATATTAAAGAATGGACATAGGTTTAACAGGTACTAAATGTACAACAAAAACTTAATTTTATATTTTATTGCTATCGATAAAAATTACTGCATTATATTATATCATAGTAGCCTCAAAAATGGGATATGCTTTACTGTTGAATTCTAACTTACTTAGTAGATTCTAAGAAATTAGCTGAAAAAAAAGAAAGAGGAAGACAACAAATGATTTTATGTTAAAATGATCATATATTCAAGGTAGATAACATCAATTTCATTTGTCAAAACTGATCAAATAGCAGTGGCTGCAAAGAATATTGAGTTGAAAAAATCTTTGAGAGGATCTCCTTGGGTTGGCTCATCTGTGGAGAGTTTTATGAGTAGAATTTTCCCTAACTTGGGCATTGCAGTGGAGAGTAGCAGTGAGTTTGCTTCTTACCGACCATCCTAGAAACCTCATGGCAATATTGCAACTGTCTCACCAAAGAGTTACACTCATTTAATAGCATGTGCCTTTAGAACCAAAATTTTAATATAATCTGTTGTTGTTACATTAGGAAGATAGATGGACGTAGAGAAAAGACTAACTTTGCTTTCTGTTTGAGGAATGTGCTGAATTTCAATTAGTGAAAATCTATATTTAGGAAATCTCAGAAACTTTTGTTTAAACAAAATGTTTATAAATTAAAAAATGAATTTTTTTCTTTTTGTTGCTTGTCAGTTATTCATTTTAAATAAATATGTGTGTAATGTAAAATATGAAGGGAAACCATTAATTATGAAAATAAGTTTTTCAATATGGTGCTAAATTCTGTAACATCTATTAGAGGTCCATAGGATATAATGGCAGGAATATAAAAGGATACCACTTGCCATTCAAATATTAGACGTGCAATGGATTCTCATTGTATGCCACTGTAACCCATTGACATGAACGGGTTTAGTTACAAATATTCTTACTAGGTAAGATGCTGCATGTTTATGATTTATTTAAAGAGACATGATTTGCATCCCCCTAAGTTAAAAATTAGTTTAAACCAAATTACCCTCTCCTTAAATTCACAATATTTTCAGATACATAGGACTGAATAGAGAAGCATTGATGCAAAAATCTATCTATGATTAATATCAAGGCCACATTGAATTCCATGAAACTAAGAATTAAGTAAAGCACACACTACTTGATCATGGCACCTAATGAATAGGCAGTCAGAATTGTGATATCATTCTGAAAGTTCTTTTCAGTGTTTTATAAACTCTTCTTCATTTATAGCACTTATTATCTTCATTTTCTCTGAAGTGATATGTAAAATGCAGTTGGTAGACAGAATACTGCATAAAAGAGCAATGCTTACTATATTTCCAAAGACATCATTGTTTTATAATTTGATTATATAAGTACATTTGAATTCAAAGAACTGCTGAATGAATGGAGTGCTGTGATTAATCAAATGATCAGGTTAACTTGCAGTGTCTTTCACAACAAATTTTGTTGCTGGCATTTCATATAAAATGCAAAGGCTACTTTCTTTTTCTAGTAAGGAAATTATATAAAGTACAAAAGACCAGGACTCTGTTTTAGAAAGTGCAATTATCACTAGATATGTGGACTTGAAGAACTAACTTTGACTTTCACATGGAAAAATTCCAATAACAGTGCTTTAGTTTGCTAGGCTTCTTAAAGCAAATACCAAGACATGGTTCAGCTTAAACAATGGGAATTTATTCACTTACAGTTAGAGTCCAGGAAAATGTCTAAATCAAGGCACCATCCTGAAGATTGGCTGCCAGCAAACCTTGGCTCCTCTGTCACATGATAAGGCACATGGCGGCGTCTGTTAGTCTCTCCTTTCTCTTTTGTGTTTCATGGCTTTCAGCTTCTTTCTTCTGTAGCTTTCTCTTTCTCTCTCTCTATTTATTTCATTTATAAAGGTCTGTAGTAAGACCCATCTTGAATGAGGTGACTCAGACCTTAACTGAAATAGCCTCATCAAAATATCCTACTTACTATGGGTTCACAGCCACAGGAATGGATTAAATTTAAGAACATGTTTTTTTCTGGGGTACATATAGCTTTAAACCACTACAAAGGGTAACTGACTTCTTCGCAGGGTTATGATTACCTTTAAATATAATGGCCTACACAAATGGATTCCACAATCCAAAGAGCAGCAAACATGGGAAATGCACCATCATAATTGACTGGGGCTAAGATAAAGTGAAAGCTGAAATACTGAACCGGATGTGGTCATTACTCAGGTCAGTTCTTGGAAGTTATTTTCTGGACAAACAGTCAAATCCTCAGAACATTTTCTTATGACTCACATCTCATTTAAAATTAAACGCTAAAGTTTTCTTTTGATTGGTGTCCCTTTTTTCTAGATGTCACTGCATTTTTCGATTATCTACATTCAAAAGATGCAATAGGGGAGCAGATGTAGCTCAAGTGGTTGAGCACCTGCTACCTATGCACGAGGTCCTGGATTCAATCCCTGGCACCTCCTAAAAACAAAACAAACAAACACTAAACAACAACAACAACAACAAAAAACTCTAATTGGGAGTGGATGTAGCTCAGTGGTTGAGCACTTGCTCTCCATGTATGAGGTCCTAGGTTCAATCCTTGGTATCTCCTAAAAAGAAAAAAAAAAGACACAATGGACTAACAATTATAATATTGCTTTCTAGATCAATTGTATTTTTTCAGTTACTAAACCGATATTTGGTGAAGGCTTGCTATGCTATAAGATTATTTTAAAATAAACATTGTCCACATCTCCTTAATGGTTTATAATCTAGTTGTAAAATTACAGCATTCACAGCATTCTGCTGTGAAATTCCTAATTGACAATGCATCATGCTATGTATTGAAGGGATACTTTAGGATTATGAAAAGTCATTTGAATGCCAATGATGATGGAATTTGGAAGAACATATTGCTTGGAACAGGTGGGAATTGACCTGGTCTTTGAGAGATAGGTAGACTTTGAATGCAAACGGGAGAGAGTTAGAGACCCAGTAGTTCAGAGAACAGCATAAATCACATCTGAGTGGATCCCTCTGCTATTTTCTATCACTGAATATGTAGGGTTCCTTCATGGTAATAGTTTCTAGAGCCCACAAAACCTCTCTGTTGTCTCTTAACCTGAAAACAAACTAACAAAAAACATTGATTCTCCTTACTACCTTCAGCCCCTCCCAATACTATATACCTACTGTCTATATGAGGTTAAACTATGCATAAAAATGCATTCCAATCAATTTTATATTTTATAAATACAGAAAATCCTTGATCTAGTAGTGTTCAAAAGTTGAGGCCTGACCACTTAATGTAACAAGATGCCTTATGTATCTTCAAATATATCCAAACCTATGTTAATCATAGTTTAAATCTAACCATGTACTTTTATGTCTTCTTACCTTTCCGCTGGCTATTCCCTCTGCCCAGAATGATCTTTCCTACCACTCTTACATCAATTCTATCCCTTCTTTAAGAATCAGCTGAAATAAACTCATCTGTGAATCAGTCCATGATGTCTTAATCTGAATTCGCCATTCTTCTACCTGCACTTCAAAAGTACCTCCTTTTGAAGGCTCCTTTCAGTTCTTAGTGTGTGTTTTCCCCAAGCAGATAAATGGTGTCCTAAAATGACGAGTCCAGAGCAAAATACTGTCTGTGGGAAGCCAATCTACTTTAGGAGGAGACAGTGGATAAGAGAGATCGCATTCCCAAATACCCAATGAAAGGTGGTGGAGCCTCTGTTGCCAAGCCCCTTTGGTAAGGAATAATAAATCATTTTCTTAAATATTAGCAGCATGGGATGGTTATGGGTAATTGGGGATTATAAGCCCCTTCTTTTCCAATTTCCTTAAAGGAAGCTAGTAATAATGAAATTATTGTCCTAGATCAAAGTCCAGCAAAAAAGACAAGCAGGCATACTAAAAGGCATACAACCTATTGATATCATGGGAATATATTATTAGGCATTCAAAATAACAGACAGTTTGAAGGGCTCATTCCAACAATATTCGGATGGTGGGAACTGCACCTTGGAGGAAAGTCAAAGAACACTGTCCTCCAAAAGTGTGTACGGCTCAATGGTATGAAGCCGTTGTGTTTGCAAGGTTTTCATACAAAGTTCATGCAAGTTGGAGGGGACCTTATTATGTTTTTAACCAACCACCGTTCTTGAATATTACTCATTTCACACAGGAAACATCACTTTAGTATTATTTATGCTAATTAACAAAACTCTGTTGTATATTAAGAAAAAGTACTTTTAAAAATTAATGGCACAACTCATCCTGCAGTACATCCACCGTCCATGCCGTGGACCATTTACTTGTCTCATTTACTCCTTTCTTAATAAACACTTTTCCCTTGTCTAAAAAGAAAAATAGTATCACTTCTAGCATATTGATACTTTATTTGACCACTTTGAATGCTAACTTTGCCTATCTAGGAGCCCTATTGATGTGATAGTAAGGGGCATGAGGGGGACACTCTATAATCCTATGATTAAGTCTCAGGCATTTAGCAAGCCTGTGTTCTGATGTTGTGCTTCTGAGGTTTTTGTTTTGTTGTTTCACTCCTTTGGTGAGGCAGGAAGGTTCTCAGGGGCTGAAGTTGGATATTTCCCTTCTTCCATCTAGAGTAGGTTTTGGTAGAATGATAGACCTTAGATAAGGAAAACAGAATTCTCTGAGTATCTATCTACATGGTTGCTTTTCCCCTCCCCTGGCTGGAAGCAAAGGGAATTTTTTTCCAGTCTTCACAATGTGAAGAAGGTGGGGATCCTGGAAGTAAAATTCATGAGAGTGTAGGGGACCCTTAAGGCTGGACCTCCAGGCATTTTTATCTCTCAAAAAAAATCCACACTCAGTCTCCAAGAATTATTCAATTATCCTTTAAGTGTTCCTAACCAAGTGTTCCAGTGTTGGTTTGTGCTCTTGGAAACTGTGATCCTCTGTATCCACCTTTCTCTCCAGTTTTCAGAACAGTGGTTTACCCTATGACCTCAATTCTTTGATGGATCTAAAAAGAGTTGCTGATTTTCAATGTCAGGCTTTTTCTTGTTGTGAGGGCAACAGTGATAACTTCCAAACTCTGTTCATGTTGAACCAGAAACCAGAAAGTGAATTCTAGTAAGAAATAAAAAGATGTAAACCAGGGGAATGCCTGAAAATAAAATATTCAAAAGTCCCAAAAAGAGTTTGGGGGTAGGGTAATTTATTGGCCAAAAGGCATCAGGTAAAGAAATTTTTGCTGGCACTCAGTGCTATACATATGAAGGCGTCTGGGGGAACGTGGCTTTCATTCTCCCCTATGTATTGTTGTCAGTTTTTCATAAATATGTTCTTGGAAGCCTGGACAGTTTTTCATATGCTCTGCTTATATCAGGTATATAACTATTTACACAATTGCACAAATGCATCTACACTGTTTTCTTCACATATTCAATAGAAACAGTAACAGCTTCCCTACCTACTTTTTAGAATTGTATGCCCTCTTGCATGTGGAAGCATGAAGATAATTAATTACAGATATAAACATTTAATTTAACATTGCTATGAGGAAATAATAATATCATCCCTTGAAATATGCTCCTAACATGTAAATGTTTGAAAATGTACCTGCACTTTACAGCAAATACAAATGTCTTTAAAAGATTCAATTTCAATATGCATGCTGCTTCTCTGCAAACTTTTCAATATCTACCAAAAACTGATAATTCTCACAAAAGTTAAGCCATGAGGATGTAGGGCAGAGGTATAATTGAAAGGTAGTATAAGATCTTAATCATACCATGCTTTTATTACCAAGGGTAATGGATTGGAATTAAGTGAAAAAATATCCTAAGTCTTGCCTCATTGCTGGAAAACATCAAATACAGAAGGCTCTTTAATACCTTAAGTTTGTGTGTGTGTGTCCTTAATGAGTAGGAGACCTCTCAATTCAGGCCTTTATTCTTATAAAAACGTTGTTTTCTAGAGCAAACTACATTATCTCCTATTTGATATTTAGACTCAAAATTCATTTTTATTCCATTTTACAGGATTTTCTTTTAGCACTTAGCTGCTTAGCTGGAGTTTTTGTGAGAGTAAACAATGGCATAAATAGACATGGAGCTTACAATTAAATGTATAAATATTAGTAACATTCAAGACAGAATAACTAACACTACACTGTAGGTTATGCCTACCAACAGTTAGATATTGAGTGTTAGCCAGTTTCACTTCAATAAAAATAATTTCATATCCCTCTTTCTGTCACACCCACACACAAACATAAACATCGATTCATGTATAGTAGGGGGAAAGAAGACATGTATAGGCATAGTGGGGTATGAACCTATGTATTGGGGGAGGAAAATACTAAGAAGAATAATAGAAATCAAGCAAAGAATGCTGGATTTTCAGCAGATTGGAACTGACCTAAGCCAACTTGGTCATTGCAACTAGGAGAGATTTTTGGTAGACTTCTGGAGCCACTAAATATTTCAAGATAAATAAGATTACTTAGTCCATCACACTCTATTCTCTCTAAAGTAATGAAATCAAAGCTCAGATCATAAAATTTCACACATTTATTAGACGAATAACTATTTGCAAGAAGTTACAAAAACAGGCACACAGCATGTCCTCTAAATGTTATAATACATCACTCTTCTGGTATTTTTAGGTACTCTAGTCTGGCATGAACATTTTATTAGAATAAAATATGGCAAGATTCTGAAAGTAGGATAAATATGTTATTACTATATTCTATATTGGGCAATCAAGACCCTCTAAATCTTGCTAGCACAGGGCTATTTCACTAGATTAGCATATTCTACTCATAGGACAGAGAGTATCTCTAAAATATTTTTGCCAATCCACATATCTCAAATAATATTCATTTCCCTAAAGAGAGACCATTACTTTCATCCATTATGTTAATAAAACTATAACTGTTTTCATCAGTGAAAATACATTTAGCATTTATTACAAGAGTTAGCAAAATATCTTCTTTAGATAAGAGTGATATATATCTGGAGCACTCATATTAGCTAGCTCTCAGGGGCACTCATATTAACTAACCTTGGAGGGGAGACTTCAGATTAAATGCCATTGAACCATTTTGGAGAGTACATTTTAAAAAAAATAATGAATTTTATTTTTAGAAAAGTTTTAGATCCACATTTACAGAAAAATTACACTGAAAGTATAGGGAATTTCCATAATCCCCCCACCCACATACACACATAGTTTCCTCTATTATTAAAGTCTTACATTAATGTGGCACATTTGTTACAATTGATGAAACAATATTGAATTTTCTACTAACCAAAGTCTATACTTTACTTTATGGTTTACACCTTGTGATGTACATTTTTTAGGCTTTGACAAAAGTTTAATGCCATATGTCCATTATTGCAGTATCATACCAAACAAATTCACTGCCCAAAAATGCCCTGCATTCCACCTATTTGTCTCTCCCAATCCCTTCTGAATGCCTGGCAACCATGATCTTTATGTCAATGTTACAAGTTTTTCTGTTAACACAAGATAATAACTACAGTAACAATAAATCTACTTTGGACCACAGTTACACTCCTCCCTTATGTTTGTTCATTGAGATTATGTCCACTCTGACTGCTTCAGGCTGAGAGGGCACTTAGATATTATGGAGCATATGGAAAGAGTTGTTTTGCTTGCAGTAGTAGATACTTCTTGTTTTTCGGGAAGGGAATTGTCCATCATCATCATTCTGTTTGTTGTCTAGTGTAAGATGGAAGAAATGGAGTATAGGAGTTGACTGCAATTCTGCTGGGATTCAGGGCTCAGCCCTAGGGCAAATGACCATCCTAATGGTTTAGCTTAAAATAATAGACAAATATATACTCTAATACAGACCAGGGAAAAGTATTTTAAAGTAAAAGGCATATAGCATAGAGGACCAATTTCACTAACCTCACATTTTAATATGAGTCTTTTCTCTCATTTTCTCTCATTATACACACACATACCAAATATTTTCATTTATAATAATACAGTAAAGTGTAACTATATATATTCACAATTGAATGAGTCACAGAAAGCAGTCTAATAATATTTGCATAATCAACAAATGAACCATCCCAGTTTCAACTCTCAGGAGGGCAGGTCAATCAGGCTATATCCAATAGTATCACAAGTCATCAAAATATTCTGTCTTTTTTCAGAATATCAAATTAAAAACAAAAGTTGATCTTTTATTGTATTGAAACAACCTGATATTACATGTTTATTGTAGTTTTTGTTGGATAAAGTTGGTCTTTGAAGTTCTACCTATGGGATAGTGTATGTCATAGATACCGAGAGGCTTGGAATTGTTATTATTTGAGATGCAGCATTACACTCAGCTTTGAGCATTGTTTAAAATGGAAAGATTAAAATGTATCTAACAAATTACTGGAGGTCTAAGGCAAAAGTCAGAGCCGAGTTATTGGTAATTCCAGAAAAATTCTTGGAAACCATGATTAAGAAAATGGGTATCATAATGGAATAGTCAGTTAATTCTGGACAATGCATATGGTAGTAAAACCAGAGGATAATAAAAAGCCAAGAAAACTTAAGATGGTGAACTCTGTCTCAGACAGTGAGTCTTTTATATGATTTTCACTGATGCATAAGACAAGGGCTGAGCAGACACCATCCAAGGATGCTCTATCTTCTTACCTCAACCCATCCAATACCATGCCAGACAGATGGTGGGAAAAAAGGCTTGAGATTCATTATCACATGCAAAGGCAAAAAGGGTAAATGCTTTTATTTTATTCTCAATACAAGGTAAATATAGCTGGTTTTTCAAGTGAATGAAATTTGAAAAACAAAAGAAAATCCAAATGGAGTACTTTGTCCATCAGAAAAAGTTAATCAGCATTTTCCTTGGCAATAGAGTTTAATTATGCTAGTTGATGTAAGGGGTAAAGTTGAGGAATAAGGTCTTATGTTGAATTAAAATTGATTAACTCCAGACCATGTCCTTGAATGGAAGAAAAGAAATAACTTGACCTTTGGAGCCATCACAGTTATAAAGCTTCCTTTGAAAATATAATTTTCTCCTGGGGAAGTTTGATTGATCACTGTTAAGCAGGCTGTCAGCAAATGTTATAATTTTCCAATAATTTGGACAGGCCTCATTGAAAGATGGAGATTGTCCTTCGGACAAAGTGGGGGAAATGTTATTTGCAACCCCAGGTAGGGGAAAGGAATAATTTCCAATTTATATGCAAAACAACAAATATAATCCACTTCTTCTAGCTCAATTAGTGAAAAAATAAAAGAATGGGTGAGAGAGACTGACTTAGGAATAAAGAATTCTAGACCTAATATTGTTTCCAATCAAAGCCAACTAATTGGTCACATTAATAAGTTTCCCAACCTTGTAAATTACACATAGGCTGTGCCATGTCCCTGGCTGAAAAGCATTCAGGTCAGAGCTTATGGAAGACAAGAAGATTGGAATACTGGAATATATTCCTCAATATCTGCCTGAAGATTTACCAGGCCTAAGCTAAATCAGACAATGGATTA